>BGPR01001308.1:120613-159234 GCA_013235015.1 Araneus ventricosus | reverse complement strand
ATTTCATTTATCATGAAAAGCGAGATGTTTAAAAATTTGCTATTCAGCTCGAAATTTGTCCAAATATTCAGTATTCGGCCAAATTACTGTTCATTACATCCCTATTATTAACCAGAGCAAATCCGAAGTTTTATTCCTTTAAGTAAATTATAGGAAAGTTTGACTGCATAAGTTGAAAACAACATTGTATTTTTTTTTACTTAATTTTGGCATCTTTCAAAAACCTTCATTCAAATGAATTACTTCTCAATTTATTTTCCTTTCAAGAGTAACTCATAAAAAACAAGGTAAATAAAATATTATCTAAAGAAAAAAAATTACTAACTTGTCACTGATTTCTGTATATTCGGCCATTGCAGATTTCTTTTGTGCTAGTGCATCTTTCAACTCTTTTGATTGCAATTTGAGTTTTTCCTGAGATTCTATCACTTCCTAAAAATAGAATTATATATTTTTAACAATAATAATATAATTACTGAAGTGGCTGTCGTTCAACAAATGTAGATGAGAAAAATATACAAATAAAAATGCAATCTTAATATAAATAAAAGTCATTGTGGGTATGTGGATATGTATGTGGGTATGTATGTGGGTATGTATGTGGCTATGTTCCACATCTCCTCCTAAACCAATGGACGGTTTTCAACCAAATTTTGTACACTTATTATTTAAGACAAGGGGAAGACACTTATGAACTTTTCTAAGTCCCAAAGTTAATTAAACAGTCAGTTAATTAGAAAATAACCGAAACCGTTTTTCCGCAGTAACTTCGGAGCAGATTGTCTGACAAAACATATTTTTATACCATCTTAAAGTTCAAATTTTTACCTTTTCAATGATACCAATTTCATTTCTGTAACATTTTTCCTTCGATTGTTATTAATTTTTAAAAGTTCAGACAACAATTAAATAATTAACAAATCCCATTGACTCGGCAATTCTCGATGAAGAATATTTTATTTTTCAATCGACTGTCACGTGATCCTTCAGGAATGCGAAAACATGAGGAATAAATTCTTTTTAAAATCAAATATCACGTAATCCTTCTTTCCGCTGTAACTTCGGAACAAATTGTCCGATACAAATTATTTTTATACCATCTTAAAGATAAAAATTTTGCCTTTGCAATGATACCAATTTTATTTCTGTGACAGTTTTCATTCAATTTTTATTAATTTTTTAAATTTCACGTGCAGACGATTTTGAAATAACGCAAATTTATAGCTACTCAGTTGCTAGGAGATGGTTAGACTTTGAACTAATTTACCTTTATTTCTGAAAATTTTGCTTATATTTATAAGTATCCATAAAATAAGGCAGAATTTACATGTATCTGTCTGTCTGTCGGTCAATCGGTTGGTCACAAGAACTCCTCCTAAACGGTGAACGGTAGCGACGTGAAATTTACACACGGCATTCTAGAGCATATTTTTAGGTCAAAGGTGTTATTTTCAAGTTTCAGAGTTAATTAGTTCTTAAGATATTTAATTAAATAACGAACATTAGCCGCTTTTAAGCCTAATGCTTAGACGTTTTTTGCCAATAACTTCTGAAATCTTTATTAGACAACAATTATTTTTATGCCATTTTAAAGACCAGAAAATGATCTTTTTAATGCTATTAATTCCATTGCGATGAAATGTTTTCTCCGATTGCTATAAAGGTTTAAAAATATTTTTTAACGTAATTTCTAACAATACTTTTTATTCTTATAGAAATAAATTCAAGCCAAATTACTGTTTCGCGCGCGGGCTTTTGCCGGTGTTAATTGTCAGGGGCACCTTCCGATAAGCCTAGAATGATAGTCGGTGTGCCAGTACTACTAATACGTAAACTCGATATACCGAGACTGCGCAATGGCACACAGTTAAAAATTACACACCTAGGTACAAACGTCGTGAAAGCTACTGTTATGACTGATATAGGGAGAAGAGAGAGTGTTTTAATTCCACGCCTTCCGATAACACCGAAGGATTTATCATCACAGTTCAAAAGGTAACAAATCTCTGTAAAAATATCATTTTCGAGGCTCAGGGCCAGACACTGAAAGTGGCAGGCGTACATTTGGAAAAACCATATTTTTCCCATGGGCAACTATATGTGGCCTGTTCACGTGTGTACAGCCCACACAACCTCTACATCCGTGCAAATAACGTGGTATACAAAAGTATATCATCATAGATAAACAATTTATATAACTATATCAGCATACATGTACAGTACACTCCTGTCAGCCGTCCAATTAAGTATTATTAACCGTCAGAACTTTTCCTTTCCCCTTTCAAAATACAACAAAACATTTGCATTCGTGAATTAAAAAAAGAATAATTCAAATTCTTCGCGCACGAAGTCGCGGGTAACAGCTAGTATCTAATAAATATTCTACCTGCCATTTAATTTTTTTAAAAAGAAAGATTAAATGCATATTAATTACTTAACCATAACACTCTGGCCATTTCAGTAATATATGGAGATAAAGTTCAATTTGGAGGTAAAATGGGGAGAAAATATTTAATTTCACAGATAATTAAATTCAAATTATTACAGATTTAATTAATATAGTGAAACTTTCTAATTCGAAGATGATGGGACATCATTCTCTAAAAATTAAAAAATGCTGAATCTGAAAATCCAACAAGTGAAAATGACAATTTTTAAACAAGAAATAGCAGTGAAGAAAAAATAATATTCCTTAAATATTTAAAAAATAATTAATTCTAAATAAAATATAAACAGTAAGTAATGTTAATGAATAAAGCAACAATTATAATTTTAAAAACTATTGATTTCAAAAATAACTTCAATAAATAAGAATTTTAATAGAGAAGCAATAAATAAACAGATAAAGTAAAAGCACTTTGAATACAATAACTGTACAATAAAATTGCAAAAGAAACAATACAATTCATATCTAACATGTTCAAAGCATTTCTTTTTTTTATTTTTAAGTGATCAATTTTTTTATTATTTCTTTAATTGAATATATAGTACAGCAGTAAAGTTTACAAGTGAATTATTAAAGGCCATAAAACTATTCATTTATAATCATAAAAGACACAAGGTACGGATACATTTAATTAACCTTTAATATATAAAAACAATAATAAATAAAAACAATATTTTAGAATTTTAAGTTTTGATTTTAGAATTTTTCCAAAATAACCAGGATAAATTTAAATCATGGACTATATTTTAACATTATTTCGATAGAAAATTCAGGGTACCATAGAAAAAATTCACATTACCGATGAATTTGAATGAAAAATACCAAAGTTTCACAAAATATTAGTTCAAATACCTTAAATATCAAACAATTATCAAACTTTAGCCAGGTTATTTTTTTAAATCTATCCACACCTATCATACACAAATAAAAGAAAACCACGTAAAATAAACTTACTTTATGTAACTCGTCTTTTTCTACTTTTAGTGATTTCAGGGCTTTTTCAAGCTCTTTGATTTGAGCAGTTTTCTCATCTTGGCTTGATTCTAAATCTTGTTTAGCAGTTAAAATCCTACGATGATCAGTCTGATGTTTCTTCAGTTCTTTTTCTAACTCTATTAAATAAATGAAAATGAAATACAAAATAAGAAAAAAATTATTCAAAAATCTTGCTTTACCATAGATAAGATTTTCACTCCCTGAAAATATAGTAAAGGTCTCAAAATATGGTACGAATTAAAAAAAGATACTAAAGATTAAAAGATGATTTAGTAATCAACTAGCCTTGTAGTAATCTATCTGGTAGTAATCCCTAAATAACACATGACAGTAAGCAAACTTTTGGATCACAAATCTTGAATAAGGAAAAAAAATGTTATGAAATGAAAGATTTTGGTGAAAGTAATGTTATATTCCAAAGAGAGAGAGAGAGAGAGAGAGAAACTAATAAAAAAAATTCCTACAAGGTTCCTCAAATTATTATGACAAAACTTTGTTGTGAGGGATGATTACCCGAGATTTTAGTTTATAATGAAGCAGTAAAAAGAACAAATCCCACTTTCAGTAAATAAAATTACTTCTTATATTTGAACAACTATCTATCAAAAATGAACGTATCAGCTTTTTTCTGAAATATGCCCCCACCCCCCATTTTCTAATCTTGGTATCCAACTATAGAAAGGTGCAGTCTCATTTTGTCTCAAAACTTTTAAAGCTACCCAAAATTCATAATATTTTGTAAAGCTAAAAATATCCACTTCTAAAACTCAACTTTGTAAAATGGATATATTCACTTTTGATAAGAAACTTGTGTTTATGTATACCATCAGTAGGTGCACTCCACTTCACAAATATTAAAATCCTAGTAAATGTATACTATAAATTTGGACAAACATTTCAAAATTTTTGCCAAAAATTAGCAAGAGAAATTAAAATAAATTAACATAATAAATTGCAAAATACAGCAATTAGAAATGTGGAAGCAAAAAATAAAAATAGTATAATACCAAATAATAAAAATAATATAAGACTAAATAATAAAAACAGATTGTCATAGTTACATGCAAATGCAGCAGCAACCAAAATAAAAATGAAGAGAATAGCTCTGCATTTTCACCTCCATTTTGAATCAGTGTTTTTACTTAGTTCTATTCAAAATTTAAACCATATTTTTAAACAAAGGGAATATAAAACCTTCAAAATTCAAGTAGTTTATCTACATACCTAGTGATTTTTTCTTTAGAGTATTTATTTCATCCTGAAGTTTTCTCACTTCATTCTCTGAATTTCCTTTAATATTATCATAATCACTATAGGTTTTCTGGACATTATTGGACATTTCTACGAGAGGAAAGGAAGAAAAGATATATTACATTATAAAATATTCTTTTTCGTAATAAAATCAGAATTGATAAGTGTATTAAAAACAATTTTAAAAAGATTTCAAATTTATCAAAAATGGTTACTTAGGATCCTTTTGCTCATGGTGGACGATTTGATTATTTCCCCCCCCCCCCCACACCAAAAAAAAGGCATCTCATTGAAAATAACAGTTATATATAATAGAATCAATATAGATTTTGGGTACTTACGTATTAACGCCACCGAGGCTACAGATTGGCGGTAATGCGCCAATAAAGAGCAATCTTGTTTACAAAAACCGCCAAATCTGTAGCTGCGGTGGCATTGGCGGCACTTAAAAACCGCCAAATTGGCGTTAATACATAAGTACAAAAACCGCCAAATTGGCGTTAATACGTAAGTACAAAAACCGCCAAATTTGGCGGCACTTAAAAACCGCCAAATCTGTAGCTTCGGTGGCGTTAATACGTAAGTACCAGATTTTGCTATATTTTATACACGAGGCTGCTATCAGTTAAAGTACAAAACAACAGCAGAAATGATAATGCAACCAAGAATTCCTATTGCAGACTGATCAAAATTACCATAATTTCAACTGTATTATTGATGCAATTTAAATTTATAATACCATATTCATTAAGAAAATGTAAGTGGTACATTTTCATTGGCGCTACTGTATAGTAATCAATGTTTCCATTACTTTTGAAAATATTAGAGTAGTCGTTACTTGAAAATTATTAGCACTTTGAAAAATCATATTTATGTTATTGTCCCAACCAATTTTTTAAATGTCTCTGCAATGTTTTTCATTCTTCTGATTTATTTCATTTATTCTACACATTAAAAATCTTTCCACTGGAAGCTTTAAAAGAATGCATTTTACTAATAAAAATAGTTGATATAGATAAGACTAAATCCTCCAATTATGCCCTAGCACCGTTCCCTTATAATTAAAAATTGCGATTTTTCAGTTTATGGTAAAGTAATTTTACAACCTTCTTGAAAGGCTAATTGACTTTTCTTACAGACAGATATTCCAATGCTGGAGAAAATGTATTAATAAAACATGACTCAACTATTCTAGGAGTTAAAAATTAATTTTCTTCATTTGTCATTTACAGCATTAATATCAAAAATTCTAAATTCGGCATATTTTCATGAGATCTCGACTAATAAAAAATGATGAAAATCTTTAAATTACCTTTCACTTTTTTAACAAGGTCACTTTTTTCTTTTTCCAAATCTTCTAACTTTTGTTCTAAAAGAGTGTTTGGAACTCCATCAATTATATCACAGACGGCATTGGCCATTTTGAAAAAACCTAAATCTGAAATTTTACTGAAAAGAGAGGAGGGAAACACATTTAGATTAAATTACATAAAATAAATGAATAAAGAAAATACTAAGTTGACAAAATTATTTAAGTTTTTATACCATCCACTTGTATATGTAAAGCCAATAAATGGTAAGTGCAGGGCTGAGAATATATTATTTGTTGTAGGTGGTGATGAATCCTTAAAAAAGAAACAAAAAATGAACAAATATAGAACATACACATATTTAACTTAAGCAGAATACATAAATGAAACATTTATTAAAAATCTGAAATTAGCTAGAGCATATTTCAGGATATCATATGTATACATGAATTTTGGTGGATACTAACTTGGATAATGAAATTGGCAACCATTTTGTGCACATCTGACAGATAGTTTTAAAAATGTTCCATAATGCAAAATCTCTTAATTAAATGGAAAACCATCAAGCCAAAAATGGTCACTGCACACTACATTTCTTTAGACAATATCAAAGGATTATAAAACTTATTTTTGTCCAATACCTAAACATTTCCAAGTTGAACAGTAAATTTTCTCATAAATGAACACATCTAGTAAAAGCAGACTTTTATAAGCAGAAATCTCCATTTTATGTTATTTAAAAATTAATTATATGCATTAAACTGATTGAATCATGCGGAAACATGAACGGCAGAAGCAAGTTTAATGAAAGTTAGTAATTTGTTAATTATTGATATAAAGTAACCAAGTGGGTCTCCACATCCTCCAAGGATTCTGATATACTGCTAACTTGAAAATGTTTCAAATTCAAGTTTTTTGCCTTCACATTTTGTAGGTATAGACACTCTTCTACTCAAAACAATATGTTGACACATGAAAATAGTCGATAAGTGAAATGCCAGAAAAAATATTTATGAATCACAATTCAAAATCTGAAACATTTATGTGGTTAAAGCAAACTTTATGTCTAATTACATTTGCAACACTTTTTCTCGTTATTTCAGAAACGTAAAAGGGAAAATGTAGCAACTTTTGAGTTTTATAACTTAGATAAAAATTTCCAACAATAATTTCAAAATTTTTTTTATTTAGAAATTCAATAGATGGCAGTAAGAGGGGATAACTCTGCAGTCATTGGTATTGACTGTGACATGATGACAAGAGCATGGGAAGGACTTGATTTTAGATTTAAAGTATGCCACATCATAAAAGGTGCAAAAAAACCTTTAAAGCTTGTATCAAAGTTGAAGCGATTCTCTATAGTGATACAAAACTTACATTGCTGTATTTGTTAGGTTTTTTTAACTAAAATTTTCTTATATACCAGACAGAATAACAAAAATGATTATCAACAACGATTAAACATTCTGACAAAAAAATCAATAACAAAGCAAAAAACTTACAGATTGTTTCAAATCACTTTCATCTACATCAAAATTTGAGGTGTCTGTTGGACTACTAACTTCAGGAATGTATGGGGCTGGAGCTATTAGAAAAAACATTTTATAATTATCAGTTACCCAAAAAAATGAATTCCAACATGTAAACACTATTTTGTACATAAAAAATGACTTCAGTGGATCCTGATTAATACGAACCCCCAGGAATCCGAAATTTCGGCTAATGACAGAAAGGATGACGTCTTTCAAAACAAGTAGGTCCAAATTTTAATGCTTAGAATATTTTTTAAAAAAAGCAGAACACAGACTTTTATGCAATACTTGTTCACTTCTGATATATTACTTTGGGCAACTGTGCATTTAGACTATTTATAACAGCACTGCACAAATATTATTTTGCAGTTAACAGATACCTGTGAAGAAGGAATGGGATGAAACTCTTCTGTTAGCTATATAAATGCTATCATTGACATCAACTGACAGATGCAAAGAATGAAAGTGAAGAAAGAAAAATTAGCATAAAAATGGGCAATTAAAATAATCAACTTTTTATGAAAAAATAAATTACATATTATCATCTGAATCATTCAAAAGTCATGAACACATGAGAACTGGAGCTCCAAATCTTTTTCAGATTTTTTAAAAATAATTTTATTATAATCAATATTTGAAATATTTTTCCACGAAACAAATATCTTTCGCATCAAAAAGATGTATATGATTCTTAAATAATAAATCATTTTGGTTAACAAATCAAACAAATGTTTAACTTACAATCTCTGGCTTGTTCCCAATCTACTCCAATAAACCATGGATGATTTTTAAAATCTTCTAAACCATTCTGTCCTAATCTGCACTCAGATGAACAAATTAATCTCCTCATCAAATCTTTAGCATCTTCTGATATAACAATCTGAGGATCATCAGGAAAATCAAAACAGTTCTACAAAAGAGAATAAATCTTAACATTAATTAAAATTTATACATTTATACACTGACACTGATATATATAACACTGATATAGATAACACTGATATTGTGAATCGAATCAATAATAAAATTATTAAAAATGAAAAGCATACGGTAGATAAACTATTCTAGGCTTTACTATAAATTTATTCAATGGTGTTTTTTTTTGTATCATAATTATGATTTTATGCAAACTTATTTTTTAATTATAATGAATTAAATGTATAAAAATATAAACATGTGGTAGCTCATCTATTGGGATTGTAAAAAATTATCTATTTACTTCTTTTTATATGATACCTGCTGACTTTTCCTTACAGATACTGCAATGATCTTATGCAATCAAAGATAAAAAATCCATTGGCTAATTCTATCTTATAAACATAATTTGCTTTCAAAAACTTATTGTCATTCTAAAAAATGTCAACTCCAGTTGAAAGAGTGCTCGAGTATCATTTCACTTTCTCATTGCATCTCAATAAAATTGAGCACAATTCCAGATTCTGCGAGAGATACCTCATGTGCCTTAGGCGGGTGGACGCAAATGAATCAAATCCAGGCTGTGCATCAAAGACAAAAATATCCAATCTAAATTGCTGTTACTGCAGAGGGGCTCACATGAATACCCAAGTAATCTCTAAGTAAAAAAGAAAAATCCTACAATGACGAACTGTGCTTGGAACAGTCCAGCAATTATTGCCCAGACAAACAGCCTGGCGACAACTAAGAACTGCTCAAAGATGATCCCTCAACCTCCAACTTTCAAAAATTTCCTCCATACAGACTAGCTTCAGCCCTGAACCCCAACAGCTAATGAAGGAAGCTCATATTCCCTTCCTCCTCCATTCACATACACACACCACTACCACAGCAAGACAATTATCAACAATCCATAGCGAAAACATCAACTCGGTCTCTACAGAAATAGTTGTAAAGAAAATAACCCTTTGAGGACAGAAACATGCTTAATGCTACGAGCAGTTGGTACACTTGTGTGACAGTCGTACTCGAAGGGTTAAACAACCTAGTCGGATTGTTGTCTCTCTCAAATGATGACCAACTTCATGCAGTAAATTGTGACCACATCCCACACAACGATGGATAATTTAACCCTCTCATACCGAGCGAGGCAGTCCAGGGTGGTCTAGAAATTTTCCCTTAACGGAAAAGGTTGAAGGTCGGTCTGAGGCGGTTGGCTTCTTTTGAGGGGAGGCGAGTTTCTGAGATCGTTTAGGAGATAATGCGTGGTAGGGGGTCCAATTATCCTTGCCAACCATAGCTCATTTCCTTAAGCCTTAAGGAAAGGTAACAGCAGGGGGTGGGGTAAATGAACATCCAGGTTGGGAGAGTCCAATTAATGTCTTAGCCTCCCAAAATAGCCCAGTTTTAAAGGAGATAGAAAAAAAAGTCGCCTCGGGATTCAAGAGTTAAAGCTTCCAGCCACAACTCAGAATGCCATCTACAAGTAGACTGTATTTCTAAAATTTATCAGGTATGATGCTCAGGATCAATATCCCATGCATAATACTAATAATAGAGTAAACATATATTGCTAGCTGTAGCTTAAATTAGTGCTCAAAATTTCTAAGTGTGAATAGCAAAATATATAACATATAAATGAGGGAAATGGTGGTTCAATGTTCTTATTAGGGCTGCAAAGGGAAAATCAAAAGCTGTAGTTCTTCCAATGTCTTTCTTCATTTTGCCTTTTGCCAATATCTTTTTCCAATCATTCATTTTACAATCTGTGCTAAGAAAGCACTTGCAGTTTACTACAGATTATTTAAATTAGATCTCTATTTCTTTTCTTATAAATAAATTATTCAGGTAAAATCACTATTTTTTTAGAGAGCAAAATGTAAATATTTTGGTATAGACTCATGCTTCTGCATTAGCTGGCAACAAAGATTAAACAGACAATAAATCCTACTCATTTAATACTGTCAAAATGTAGAAAATGAAACATCTGACACTGAATGTAGCAATTTTGGTTAACATTAAGTTTAAGGTCCAGAGCCCTTCCTCTCCACTTTGCATCGCCGATTCATAGCCATCAAGAATAAGATGGTTTAGTGATATGTTTACATTGCGGAAATTCTCATTTTTGGAATTAAAAAATATATATATACCTAGATTTCTAACATTGAATGAAAAAGCGTAGCTACTAGATTTCCACTTTACTAAAAGCAAAGGCGCTGATGTTTTTTTAAGTTTAAAAATTTTGCCAGGAACCCACTTGTGATGCCCCAGGCATTGCGTGCGAAAGAGAACAATAAAATGTTCTTGCGCACCCAAAACAAATGTTCTCACATCGCCAAACCATCTAGCTCTTGGTGACAAAAAGTTGGTGATGCCAAAATGGAGAGGAACGGCTATAAACTTTAAACTTAATTTTGCCACAATTTTTTGATTCAATAGAAGTTAAAGGTATTTTTTGCAATTGTGGCTCATGTGCCTGTCTCTAAACAGATGATCAATCTCTGCCATGAACATACACAAAACTAAAGGATTGATAAAAATAAAAGCATCTAAACAAATGATCAGAAATATAAATTTTAGAAACTACTTTTCCAAAATTTAATATGTAATTTTAAAAAAAGAATCTGTAAAAATCAACTTTGAAAAGCAAATCGTAACATACCTTGTGGTTCATAATTTTCCCATAAGTTTCTACCAATGATTCTGCATAAAATGGAGTTTCGCCAATCAACATTTCATACATACAAACTCCTAATGACCACCAATCACATTCTGGGCCATATTTCCCTTGACCATCCTCCATTGCCTATAATGAAATGAAAATAAAAGTTTAGCTTCATAAGAATTGTACAGATATCTGTAAAATATTATATCTCACAATCACAGTTAAATAACATCTACAGTTCCTTTTGGGAAAGGGGGTGATGTGTATGTTGATAAAGAGCAACTTTTATGATGTTAACATGTTCAACACATTAAAATATCTTAATAAATTTTTTTTTAATAAATTAATAGCCTTAAAAATCAAACTATACATATTCTAAGTGTTACAAAGACAGTGGATGATCACTCAATGAATATAACCAATTTAAAGAGTATGTTTATTACCTGAATTGTTTATCAACTGATCATTAATCCACCAAATTTTCAAAGGAATTTGATTAATTCGATCTGGAGACCCACAAAATAAAAACTTTAACTTCTTAATATGTTTACATGTATGCAATAACACAATTTCCATCCTTTGTTTCATTGGTGAGCAGGGTTCAAGCAACTCCACGAGATTTAGATTTCAAAAAATTGTTAGTAGATTTTTTTAAGCCCCGGGAAATAAATATTCAGAAGAGTGCATACAAAAATTCAAAGAATAGAAATAAACTTTGTAGTGTACAAAAGATAATGAAAGCACGTGTCAAATGTTGTTTCAGAAATCGTTCATAGAAATTTCAATTCCACACTTATCACTTTCGATTTTGCTTCCACTCCAAAACATTTAGGTTTCATAATACTATCACTGGGATTTTTTTTTTTAATAAAATATTCAGAAGAGCATTTATAAAAATTCACAGAACATAAATCAATTTTGTAGTGCTCAAAAAGAGAAAGAATGCAAATGTCAGAAGGTTGTTACAGAAACCATTCATAAAAATTTCAATTCTGCACTTCTCATTTCCAATTTTACATTTACCACTACATTAAGGCTCCATAATGTTATCATTATTTTTTTTTTCTTTTGTAATAAAATATTCAGAGGAGCATTTACAAAAATTCATAGAACAGAAACAAGGTGCGTAGTGAGAAATTGCTGCAAAAATTAAGCACTTTTAAGGACTTTTTAAGCACCTTAGCCAAAAAAATTAAGCACCTTTGTACGTGCATGCATACGTCGACACACGTATTTTCTAAGCATATGATGATTTCTGTTTTATAATAATGCATAGTTTTTATTGAAAATTTAAAAATATATATTTTTTAAATTTAAATATTTATTTCTGTATTTGCATAACGTCTTCTATTCTAAAATAAAGGATGTATTTTTGATTTTACAAAAAAATTAAAAATGATAATGCAAATTGTCATTATCAAAAATTAAATCAACTTTCATAAGATTAACAATAAAAATCTGTTACCCTTTTCAACATTTTTTAACAATAACAAATTACCAGTTAATTTGCCCCTTCGGGATAATTATTCCAGCATTTCAATATACAACGCTACCCATTGTTGAAGTAAGAGGGAGCATGAAAAAAGGTCATTAATAGTCCAGTCAATGAAGGGTTTGAAAAAAAAAAAACATTAAATCATATAGTTTTGAAAATTGGTAAACATGTTCGTGATGGTCTTCTGATGAACGTACAAAAGACCTTGGCCCTTTGTGATTTAACGAATTAAAGAGAGTAAAATTCCCTACAACAATATGCTTTTATTTTTTATCTAGCTTTAATGGTTTCCGAGATAATGGGTCTCAAATTTTGCCACCATCTTGGATTTTATCCCCTTTTTCTCAGTTTTTCTTGAATATCTCGGAAATTACTTAGTTTTCAAATCACACGTGATACAACGAATTAAAGAACGTAAAATTCCCTACAAAAGAGTGCTTTTATTTATGCTCTAGTTTTAATAGTTGCCGAGATAACAGACTTCAAAGTTTGCTACCATCTTTGGATTTCATTCCCCCTTTTAAAGTTTTTCTTAAATATCTCGGAAACTATTAAAACTAAAAGAAAATTAAAAGTATGTATTTGTAGAGAATTTTACGATCATTAATTTGTTGTATTACATGTAATTGAAAATTGAATAGTTTTTGAGAAATTCAAAAAAAGACAAAAAAATGGGGGATGAAATTGAAGATGGCGGCAAACTTTGAGATCCATTATCTCTGAAACTATATCAGGGTGCGTAGTGAGAAACTGCTGTAAAAATTAAGCACTATTAAGCACTTTTTAAGCACCTTAGCCAGAAAAACTAAGCACCTTTGTACATGCATACGTAGATCCATGTAATTTCTAAGCATATGATGTTTTCTGTTTTATAATAATGCATAGTTTTATTGGAAAATTTAAAATATATATATTTATTTTTAAAATGCGTATTTTTTTAATTTTAATACTTATTTCTGAATTTTCACATTCTTCTATTGAAAATAAAGGATGCCTTTTCGTTTTGACAAAAAAAATAAAAATGCAAATTGTCATTACCAAAAATTAAGTCAACTTTTATAAATTTAACAATAAAAATCTAAATGACCTTTTACATTTCTTAAAATTAATAAATCGGTTAATTTGGACTATCAGTTAATTTTCCCCTTCGGGATTTCAATATACGGCGGTGCCCATTGCTGAAGAAAGAGGGAGCGGAAAAAAAGGTTATCAATATCCAGTCAACACAGGGTTTCAAAAATCATTAAATCATATAGTTTTGAAAATAGGTACACTTGTTCGTGAAGGGCTCCTGATGAACATACTAAAAGTCCCGATCCTGAGGGGCAAGGCGAGCTCGCGCCGCCATCTTGGATTTCATCCCCCTTTTTTAATTTTTCTTGAATTTCTCGAAAACTATTCACTTCTCAAATTATTACAATTGATTACAAATTAAAGAGAATGAAATTCCCTAAAAATAAATGCTTTTGTTTTTCTTCTAGCTTTAATAGTTTCTAAGATAATGGGCCTCAAAGTTTGCCGCCATCTTGGATTTCATGCCCCTTATTTTAGTTTTTTTTAATATCTCGGAAACTATTCAATTTGTAAATTTAATGTAATCAGCAAATTAAAAAGCGTAAAATTCCCTATAAATACATGGCTTTATGTTTCTTCTATCGTTAATAGTTTCGGAGGTAATGAGTCTCAAAGTTTGCCACTATCTTGGATTTTATGCATCTTTTTTTATTTTTTCTGGAATACCTCGAAAACTACTGAATTTTAAAATTAAACGTGATGCAACAAATTAAAGAAAGTAAAATTCCCTACTAAAGCATGCTTTTATTTTTGTTCTAGCTTTAATAGTTTCCGAGATAATGGGCTTCTAAGTTTGCTACAATCTTGGATTTCATACCTCACCCCCTTTTTAGTCTTTCTTAAATATATCAGAAACTATTAAAGCTACACGAAAAATAAAAGCATGCATTTGTAGAGAATTTCACACTCTTTAATTTTCTAAATCAATTGTAATTTGAAAACTGAATAGTTTTCAAGATATTCCAGAAAAACTACAAAAGGGGGGTTGAAATCCAAGATGGCAGCGCGAGCTCCCCCCCCCAGAACCGGAGATTTTTAATATGTTCATCAGGAGCCCCTCCCGAAAATGTGTATCAATTTTCAAAACTATAAGATTTAATTCTATTTTCACCCCCATTTTGGGCTTTCATTGACTGGACTATAAGTGTTATCTTAACATATGTTGAAACCCCTGGATTCCTTCTCCTTCAGCGGTTTTCTTCCTTGATACATCTGATAAACAAAGCTTTATGACTATGCTTTCGATTTACCGTATTTAATGTCAGGGGAAATGAAAAAAGAAGAATGTTTCTTTTACACTTCTCAAGAAAATTAAGCACTTTTTAAGGACCCTTTTTTCAAAATTAAGCACTTTTAAGGTGCTTAAAAATGGTTTTCAAATTTAAGCACTTTTTAAGCACTTTTCATGACGCTACGCACCCTGTATATATATTATATTACTATTATAGGTAGAAGAATAATAAATGCATGTATTCGTAGGGAATTTCACGCTCTTTAATTTGTTAAACCAATTGTAATTTTAAAACTGAATTGTTTTCGACATATTAAAGAAAAACTTTAAAGAAAGGTGGGATGAAATCCAAGATGGCGACGCGAGCCGCACCCCCAGGACCGGGGGATTTTAGTATGTTCAACAGAAGCCCCTCTCAAACATGTGTAATTTTCAAAATTATAAGATTTAATGGGGTTTTTTTTCACAACCCTTCGCTGAATGTACTATCAAATAAGATTTTGTTACAAATCCATCCACTTTGAGACAAGTTATCTCCAAAACTATTAAAACTAGAAGAAAAACAAAAGCATGCATATGTACGTAATTGTACGCTGTTTAATTCTTTGAAGCAAATAGGATTTGAAAATTGATTAGTTTCCGATTTATTCAATTAAAAAAGAGGGATGAAATCCAAGATGGCGGCAAACTTTCAGACCCATTATCTCAGAAACTATACAAGCTAGAAGAAAAACATAAGCATGTATTCATAAGGAATTTCAAGCTCTTTAATTTGTTAAATCAATTGCAATTTGAAAACTGAAGAGTTTTCGAGATATTCAAGAAAAACTGAAGAAGGCGGGCCGAAATCCAATACGGTGGCGCGAGCTCTCCTCCCCCCCCCGAGGACCAGGGACTTTTAGTATGATCATTAGGAGAGTCCCTAACGAACATGTGTACCAATTCTCAAAATATGATTTAATGTTTTTTTCATCCCCATTTTGGGCCTCCGTTGACTAGACAATAAGCATTATCTTAACATGTTTTGACACCCCTGGATCTATCTCATCCAGGATTCCTTCCCTTTCGTCGGTTTTCCTTCTAGATACATACGGTAAACAAAGCTTTATGACTATGCTTTCGATATCATATTCAAAGTCTGGGGAAACAAAACAAAAAAAGATTTTCTTTGCACTTCTCGAGAAAATAAAGCACTTTTTAAGGACCGTTTTTTCAAAATTAAGCACTTTTAAGGTGCTTAAAAATGGTTTTCAAATTTAAGCACTTTTTAAGCACTTTTCATGACGCTACGCACCCTGAGAAATCAACTTTGTAATGTACAAACAGATAATGAATGCAAACATCAGAATGCTGTTTCAGAAACTGTTTATAGAAGTTTCAATTTCACACCTCTCACTTTCCGTTTTAATTCCCATTTCCATTTCTGCTCTCATTTGTCCACTAGGCAAGTTTGCTAATGCTCTCCCCATTCAACTTGCTCTTTTAAGAGCTGCAAGGAAGAATGGGGAAGATAACACACAAATTCCAAGACCAGCCACAAGCAGGCAAGATAGACAAGACTACAGTTGAATGTATGATGCATGCACCAGCAAACAGACCTCTAGGTATATATATATCATTTATCTAATCAATTCAAAATTCCTTGTGTCGTTGAATGTGTGACTGATGGATGAAAGGTTGAAAGAATGAAGAAATCATGCTTTACAATAACATTAAACTTCCCTTTCAGGCACCAAAATCTAAATTTTAAAACCTTCAGGATCATGATATTCAGGGGGTATACCAAAAATTGTTAGGTCCAAAGTAAAAAAACAGTTATGCAATGGAGGTTGAGAGTCAAGAACTAATGTACTCCGCAAAACAACCCATTCTGGTATGTCCTGCTACTCCTGGCAAAACATTTGGCATCCCACTTTTATCTGCATGTCTAACCTGTTAGGCTCTAACAGACGACAAAAAGATCCCATTCTACAAATCTCTCACCCAGTGTTACTTTTCTTTTTATATTTGTACAATGAAATGTTCAATGTCTGAACACAGAAATATTCTACAAAAGTAATTCACTGGCCAATTTGTTTGCAATCTAAACTATTTGTCAATCAATCAATCAATCAATCGCGGGATAATTCATCACACCAGGCAGAAAATTTTAAAAAAGAAAAAAAAATTACCCTTAGTATTTCAGGAGAAATATAGTCTGGAGTTCCAACAGCAACATTCGACTGAACCTGAAACGAAAAAAATTCGAGAAACAATTAGACATTTTCAAGTATTATGAAACAAAATACTGGCAACACAATCAATGAGGGTTGGAAATTTAACAGCAGCAACTTGAATGCATGCATCACATAAAACATAATCAGTGTGTTTAGCTCATACCATACTTTAGTTCTAATCCTAACCTACCTCTAAATAAATGGATTTGTCCATCTAAATTTAAGTGCAGGCCTTATGATGTATAGTAAAATACTGTGCTAGTTAGCAGTCTAAACCTGTGCAGTAACAGAATGCCATATCATTCTGAGAGAGCATCTGGGTATCAGAAGAACGGAATTGCAATGAATGCCACACCATTTATCGAAATGCAAAAATGATTCAATTCCAAAAATGAAAGAAGCAATTTGTGGCATTAGTTATTGTATCAGAGTGATAGACTGCACCATCCAAACCATCAACATAGCTGATGCTGCTTTAAATATTCTACAACTTCCACATTACTGCCAACAGGCTATACACCAAGAGTGTCACACTCAGAGCTGCATGCAGCCCACAATAGATATCTTTAAGGTGCAACTAACAAAACAATATGAAACAAAATTTAATGAAAATTTCATAACATAATTTTTAAAATTCCTAATTATACAAAATTATTCATAAGAACATTCACCAGTGACAATTACTAGTCATGCTACATCAATGCACCATTTCCCCCACCAATAGCAGTGAATACTTTAAGAGCCAATAATAAATTAATACCTACCATTCCATTAGTATTCTACTGCTGTTGTAGAATGAAATAAAGTGATGCGTATTATGGTGCACCTGAAGAGAAGTACCCATCGGTGTGAGAAATTATTTTTACTTATGAAAGGAAATAAGTCTCCTGTGAGACCCAGAATTACTGACATACACCTTGGATCAGTTTCAAAATTAATCACTGCAAACAAGATATCCCTTGAAATAGAAAAAATGGGAGCAGAGAAGAGAAGGCAAACATCATGAAGAAAAAATTATAATTGTTCTTTCAAAACAAATTTTAAAAATAAACCAACTTTTTTCTTTTTGCCCATATAAACTTAAGACTTTACTTATTTCACCCTTTGAGTTTGAGAATCTTCTTGTACACAACACTGGTGACCACATTGAAGAATTACAAACGTTTCAAGCGAGTACCTATACTTTTTTCAGCTGTAATTATGCAGGTGCCACTATTAAATTCCCAACCATTGTAGAAACTTTAAAAGTAAAGCCAAGAGATAAAAAAAAAAGAGCAAAACTTACAGAACCATCTTCTAGAAGTTTTAAACATGACCCAAAATCAGCCAATCTGATGTGTCCAGATGCATCTAGAAGAACATTGTCAGGTTTGATGTCACGATGCACATAACCCAGTTTGTGTATGGAAGAGATGGCCAAAATCATCTCTATGATGTAAAATTTTGCCATATCTTCTGGCAAACGATCATCAAATTTACTCAACAGAGTTAGAAGATCACCACCACAATAGTAGTCCATAAGAAAATACTGAAAAATAAAAAAATGAGTTAAGTAAAGTAATTCTGGATCAACACACAACTTTTTAAACATATTTCGTTGATCATAAGTCTTTTTTTATATTACTGCATGACAAATATATCCTATGAAATGCAATTAAAAAAAACTTCAAACCTCTTATATTTGCAATAAAAATTAATCATTCAAGATTTCCGTTGACTAATCAATCCGGAACAAAAAAAAAATTCTTACAAAAAATTTTTCAGCTAATAACTAATACAACCAAAATTTGATTTTAATATGTAGATATACATTTATAGTACATATTACATAATCTAGCAACTGACCACTTTACATGAATTACGGAATAATCAAAAATTATGGCCAAGAATATATCCACATGTGGTGTTCATTGATAGACAATTTGTTGAATGAAACATACATAAAATATTATACAATATTACTTTAAAAATACACAGAAAATATTTTGAAAATACATTTATTCTGAACATGGAGATTTTGCTTTCTTTGAAGCAATTTAGCTGGGTTCTAGTCGCCAACATTTAATACAACCTCTTAATGCACAGTATTTCTTTCAATGGTTTCAAACATTAATAAGAAAATTGACTTCCTTTTAATGGAATAAAATTTACAGACGAATTTAAAAAGTTTCAAGTTTGTTTACATCAAAGTAAACAGTGTCAAATTAAAACAAAACAAAAATCTGTCCAGAATAATCAGAAAACAATAAATCTGATTATTCTTTGCAAAAGGAGAATCACCCTTAATTATTTCTGATAAATCCTTGGTACATACCAGATTACTATCATCTTGAAAAGCATAGTAGAGGTTGGTAATCCACCTTTTATCACCATATACTAAGACATCTCTTTCCTCTTGAAAGCAAGCTGTCTGTTAAATAAATAAAAGTAATTGTTAGAATTTTTCTGCCTTATGCAATCAGGTTAAAAACAACCCTAAGCAGAAATCCCATTCCAAATGTTCTATACATTTTGGCAGGCCATGTTATTAGAATTCCTTAAAATAAATTATATTATAGAATTGGAAACAAATTGCAATAAAAAAACAGTCTTAAATAGGGTAACAAATTCAAGGATTAATAAAAATACTAAAATCACAAGTAACAATAGTATAATTACTACACAAAATATTAATATTGTTTCTGCTGATATTTAAATTCAATCTTTACTTTGTATAAGCATTACTTAGTATTTTTAAACATTTCATTTAAATCAACTGACACTACAAATGTACATAATCACAAGAAATAATTTATTTTATTATTATTATTCAAATATTCTGATATAAATAAATGTAAAGATTTCCTCCCTCAAACTTGATACGATAAAATTTGATATTGTTAGCATATTACATAAAAATAAATCTCTAATTTAGTAAAAATGGAAAATTACCTCTGCCCTCTTCAGCATTTCCCATTTGTTTAAGATCTTCATTGCATAGACCTTAGTGGTGACTTTATGTTTCACAACAGCAACCTGTAACATTCACATTCCACGATTCAATATTTATAATACACCACGCAGTTTTATTTTAATATAAGAAATACTTCATTTCCACATGGAAAAACATAATTTAATAACACAAGGGAACAGGCAACCAAAGAGTTTTTTTGGTTCTGGAACTATGTGGGACACTTTCTTGTTCTTCTGTTTCAGCAACGATTTAAAAAAGCTCAAGAAATGCAGTCATCTCCAGGGTCAGATTATTAAATAGGCAATGTAGGCAACTGCCTAGTGGCCCCAAAATTCTTCTTTCCTTTTCTTTTTGCATTATTTCAGGATAATTTAATTTTGTTCTTTCATTTCATTTTCAAGAGCTGTATACACGAAATTAATCAAATTAAAATAAAATATCATTTAAAACCTTTAGGATTTCAGAACACTTGTTCATCACCCCATATTTCAAATTTGCTTGCAGATCAGTTTGGTCCAATTTGTTTCGCAGTTGACTGACGGACTCAAAAGACAAATTTTGTATTAGCGCATTTATAATGCGTTAATTTTTTTAAATATATTTTTTATATATATTTTAACATTTTGTTTAAAATTACTTTTAAATTTAAATTAAAAATTTTTTACGTGCAATATACTGAATCAACTCTTTTGAAGGTACCACAACTTAAATATTTTGTTATTTCAGTTGGTCATAATATTTATTACTTAAAAACTGTTTATATAAAGTTTCAATTAAAATCAATAAAAAATATCTTTTTTTGGAAGTTGGGGGGGGGCAAAACTTGCATTGCCTATATCTGGCCCTGGTAGTATCTCTATAATTGAGTAATTTTTAGAAGAACGAGTGGGGAGTTTTAAAGGTAAAGCAAATAATGGTATGCTGATGCCTATGAACTTAGTACAATACAGATAGGCTGCTGCTCAGATTTTGAATGATATTTTGTAATATTTATTATATATAGTATAACTTTCTGCATAATTTTGGGTATTTTGTACAATAAACATAGATTTTGCTACTAAAATGTTTATTTTTTAATGAACATTCACTAATCCAATGCCTTTGTTAATCCAGCACTCCTCTGGTATGTTATCTAATGGATTATTGAGAGACTATTGTACAGAGATTGAAGATATTGAAAATGTGAACTAAAAGTTAGTTAAACGGTGCAATTAATGTAAATTAAGAAGGATCCATGCAACGATGCCAAAAATGTGTTTTGGGGTGAGATTTAAGGTGAAGTTCAGAAGTTCAGAAGAATAAGATGATAATTGATGAGACATATCAGCTCTATAATTTTTAAAAAGATAATAAGAAACAAGAAAATAAATTATAAATTTCACATTAAAAAAGGTTAAAAGGAATACAAACAAAAAAATATGTTTTTGTGATAAAATTAAGAAAATACAAAAATAGTACCTCTAAACTAAGAAAATCACGTTTAAGCTTGAAAGCATCTTTAGAATTATCAAAAGACATTGAATAAAAATACAATACAGCCTATTTGAAATAAAATAACATTCACAGATACTTCTACTTACATCACCAAAAGCTCCTCTCCCAATAACCTTTAAGACTTCAAAGTCATCCCTACTCAGCCGCAGCTTCTTTATCCGTTCCACAACAGGTTTTGCTGGAATAATAGAAAAATAATGTTAGTCAAGCAAAGCAATAACACAAACTGAAATAATTTTTTCAACAATGTAAAATAATATCACAATGTAGATTTGAAAACTTTGAAGGTGCCTTACAACAATGCCTTCTTTTAATATAACTTAACTTTCACATGTGGATACAGTTAACATCACATGTGGAATACAGTTAAATAAAACTTTTCAAAATTTCCACCACATTAACAAAAATGCTTTGGATTTTAAAATATCACATAAAATAAATTTATAATTATATATTTGCTACAGCCAATTGTCTCCTATAGGAATCAATAATTATGCCCAAAAATTTAAAAATGATGAATATTTTTCAACATCTTTCTAGTAAGTTTTGATGTATTTAAAACAGATGCAAACCGAATTCATGAAATTTATTATTCAAAGTTGGTCTTGGGACTGGGGAGGTTAAAAGGAATTAATAAGAGTAGTATACCAAAAATACTTTTCTAAATGCTTTTTTTTGAGGGGATACAGCTAATATAGTTTAGGAATTCAAAAAGTAGACATTGTTACACACTGAATCTTGGACGAGTCTCATCTTGAAAGCACTGTTCAAAAATTCATTTTACCTTGCTTTTGCCCATTCCCCACACAAAATATCTGACTTAGTTACACCATCCTGAACCCATATAAAATTGATTCATTTCAATTTACATGAAAGTAGTAAAAAAAAAATCCTGCTGTGAAGCCAGAAGGTGAATATAGATCACCCCCATCCAGAAATATAAGGAACAGAAAATTTCACCTTCCCTGGCCATTTTTGAATTTCCCTGCAAAAAATATCATTATCAATACCAAATCTAATGATGTGCATTGAAATCCGTTTATACAGGAGCGTCTTAAACATTTTCCAAACACAACCTCTTTTTTGGGTGAAAAAAGCTTTTGTGACCTCATTTCCATGGAAAGTATATAACTGCGATCCCAAAGTTGGAAAATAAATAAGAAAAATAAGTATTAACTATTGATAAATAAAAGGAATTTCAGTTACAAATAATTATTTAGAAAAGTTTAACCAAATCTTTATATAGTCAACTCTTTTATAAATTATTTTTGCTAACAAATATTGAAGGGGCTGAAAGGGTGTGCAGGAGATTTCGCAATCCTAATAGTTTCTGCGGGACTCCACTTGAGACTGTGATATGCAGTTAGCCTGTGAGGATGCATGCTACGAATAGTAACATGAAGACACGCAAGGGGGTGTGCAACACCCCATTTCCTTATTTCACTATTTAAGCAAAACTAGCAACATTTTCATGCTATATCTGTTCCAAATGATTTATGCAAATAGTTTTAGTTGTACAAGAAAAAATGTTTAGACGAACAATTTAGTATATAATACATTATATTATTCAGCGCATTGTGAACATATAAGAAAAGTATATTTCTAACATACATGTTCTCAACATTTTTTATAGTAAAGAATCATCAATCAAATAATCTTTATACATTATGGAAAGGAAAATACTGCTTCTAATTTGCTTAGGTACACAGGAAACCAGTTTTCATTTTTTAGAAATCCAAATAAGATGATGGACTTTACTTTAGATCTAATTAATTTAGGTCATAATACACTTCTTTTTTTCAGAATAATTTCTACAATTTTAAGCTTTTCCTCCAATAGTTTTTCTGAAAGCGGATAAGATATGTACCAGCTGACTGTACCCTCAAAAATCTCCATTTTAGAAGTATTTGATTGAACAAAGAAACCTGATGTGAGGACACGCAGAGGGTGTTTCACATCCCTTATGGCGAATTCCAATAAAAAAATTTTTCTTGAAACATGTTCCGTCTGTTGAATGTGACCGTAAAGGCAGATAGCCTGGATTTGACTCATTTCAATTAAAGGGAAGTCAGTATTTTTCACATTTTACTTGGCATGGGATGTCAGACACCCCCTTGCGCGTTCCTCATAGGTTAAAGAAACCTGGTAAACAAGAAGGAATATTTTTAATTTATAGATAAATATTTTAATTTTCCCGGCAAGCATCTAAGTTAATGACTGGCTTTTCTATAAAACACACTATAAGCTCTTCGAGCTTTAAAAAAAAAGCCTATTTCATTGCAGTTTATCATCATAAAAGAAGTTATTTTGCCCAGACAGCAGGAGAAAAATAAAATCTAGCCTTGTATTCAGAAATAAAGTTATATTATAATTTGGAAATAAACCACAATGGGAGTGTCCTATCCTCTAATTTATCTTATACTCCTCCAATATGGAGCATTTCGTGTCAAGTTTCATCTTATAATCAAGAAAATCAAGTATGCATTTCGAACCTCTTGATACAGATTTACAATTTTGTTGATGTCCAAATACCAAATTTCATCCGTCTAGCTTGTTGCTTTATTGAGCTATCGTGTTCACATGTACACATATAGATAGGCTTCTTATTCACAGATTTCATCTAAAATTTAAGAAAGATCCGCAATTTTGGTGTAAAGCCTACACACTAGGGATGTAACAAATATTCAGCAACTATTCGGCTCTTTTGCCGAATATTCTGCTGGCTAAATACTAAGCAGATATTCGGCCGAATATATTCAGGATAATATTTCTTTAAATGTGCTTTTAAAGACACATTTAACAAAGAATATTGCAGAATTACATATCAGTTACACAGGGTATAGGTATATTTCATAAAGTTACATATAGTTTATGATTGCAAAACCTGAAATTATGATGAAAGAACAATAATTTTTTGGGAGGAATTCTGTTCCGTTTGTTTCATACACATATAATATCAACTAGGGACGTAACAAATAATTCAGTATTAGACCTATTCGGCCTTTCCCCAAATATTCAATCTGGCAGAATGCTATACAGATAATGGTCAGAATAAATTCAGGATAAAATGCTTTAAAAAAAAAAATTGTTTTAAATATATTTAATGAAGAATATTGCAAAATTACATTCTGGTACATTTATTATTAAAAAAGAATCCAATATTTTTTCAATTTTAAGTTGCATAGTGCATAAGGTGTATTTAATGTTGTTGTATATCTTTTATAGAAGTTTGTTCCATATGGTTTCAGATATATTAGCAGCTTCAGAAAATAAACAGACACTATATAATGCTTATAGGTGCTGAAAGATATTAACTTGCTAAATTTATGAACTTTGGAAATTTTTCTATATTTTTCCCCACGAATTGAATGGACACTCCATCCTACCTATTAGAAGTTCTTTATCAAAATAGAAATTTCCTTCTGGTAATTTTAATTTATCCATTCAATTTTCTTCTGTGTTTGACATTGTCATTTTCTGCAATGATGACTCACATTTCTCTGAAGCAATCCCAAAATGATGAGGGTTTCTCATTTCTTATTATTGGAATTAAGGTATTTAAAATATTACAAATATACCTAAAAACACTAACATTTTTTTAAATATACAAATAAGAAAAAAACAATTTTATTTAATCTGATTTTTTTTTTCATTTAACATTTGAAAAATATTTCATTTACAATCAAAAGTGAAATGTTTTTAAAAATTTGGTATTCGGCCTGAAAATTGGTCAAATATTTGGTATTCGGCCAAATCTTCATTACATCCCTACTACACACCACATTTCATTTGTCTAGCACGTTCTGCCTTTGAGTTATCAGGTTCACAGACAGTCAGACATAATCAGAAAAATGGTTTCATCAGACTCAGGGAGGTTTAAAACGTAAAAATTCATCAAGATTTCAAAGTCGGTTTTTTTCAATGATTACAATATTTTCTCTTCATATACAAGAAAGTTATAAGTAAAATAAAAATTGTGACCTCAGATGGATAGTTGTAATGGTATCATTACATTTCTGACTTAAATAAATTCTTGTGCCTAATACCAACCTATACTAACAGATTACTTTGATTAACTTTTTTGATGATACTTTACTTCATTATATCATCTTGGCAATACATACTGATAGATACTCTGATAGATAGTTTGTTTCGTTATATCTTCATGGTAATAATTACTGTTCTGGATTTAATAAAAAAAAAACAGAAATTTAACGAATAAAGGATAAGGAGAAATTTAGAGCCGTGTATTATTTAAAAATACACCAAAAGGCCAAAATCCAAAAATCAAAGAGATGGAGAAAAAAATTCTGAAAAAAAAAAATCAGGTTCAGCTACACAGAAGAAAAGGTCTTATTTAAAAATAACCTTGTTTTCTTCGTACAAAATTATAGTGCTGTATATAATTAACATCTAACTACCATAATGGAAGGAAAAAAATGCAATAGATCCACCATAATTTTTTTTTTTTTTCCAGGCTTTCCATTAGTTTGGAGTTTCGTCAACTGAAAAGTTTTACGTTTTGCCTTTTTGAGGTACCCCCTTTCCCACACACACACCCTTATAAATCAGCTGCAGCGATTTTGATAAATTTGATCCACAATTCATCGGAATTTTCGACTCTGTATATATGCTGCTGTATCGCAAGAGGAGAACTTTGACAGGGCAATGTACATGTTCCGAATATCCACATAAATTAACACACTACGCAATACACAATTAAGATTTTTTAAAAAAAATGGAGCTGAGCCATACATTCACGAAAACAGCAACCTCTAAATAGCTGAGCAATGCAATTTTTGCTAACTCAGAATAGCATATTGCAATTTTTTAAAAACAAGTCTTAAAATAAAAGGCTGAGCTATATTAAAAAAGCAGACATAATAAAATGCTGGATGCATTCTACGAAAAGAAGGAAGCCTTATGTCCGCCGTTTACGTTAAGTGCCAAACGATTCTTGTCAAAAAATAATTAATGGCAGAATTTCTAGACAACACTGAAGCAACTTAAGATATGTAATCCCGAATATCTCTCTCTAAAAGTGCCATAAAAAATAAGAAGGAAACTGCTTGTGGAAGGATGTGACGTTATGAGAGGCACCAAAAAGTAAACAAGGAAGATTTCGAACATTGTTTCGCTCAGAATTTGTGTGAGAAAAGATCTGGAATGCCGCTTTTAACGTCTGAGAACTACCGACAAATCTGTACAGAAAATTTTTTTATCTGTTTTGCTACGACTCAATCTTTTAACTAACTAAAACATGCCATTGTGTATCAGATATATAAGAAAACGTTTATCATTTTCAAACAATCTCACTATCTCGCACTAATTAGTAGTCGCGAAATGTATCTAAAATCAGAATAGAATAAGAATTAAAACAGAATACAAGAATGATTTGAATACTCTCTCTTTGCACATTCTCACTTTTTGAACACACTCATTTTATCAATTAAATTTTCATTCGATTAACAAAATAATAACATTCGTAAAAAAAAAAATTATTTGCTGGACTAAAGTTGAAAGTAAATGAGAATTATTAGAGACAAATTTCTTAATTTTGAACTCTGAACAATTGTCGAAGACGACACAAGAATCATCACAAGACTGTAAAACAAACGTGAGAATAATATGATTCGTTCACCAAACTCTCATAAATACTGAATCTTCGGCAAACTTGGATCTTAATCTATCGAACTTCAAGACTAACTGTAAGAAAATTAAATCTAGTAGATCCTTTTTTTTTTTTTAAATTCGATCACTTTAAGTCGGACATTACAAACTTAAGTCATCGTAATGTAATCCAAAATACACGAAGTCTGTCATATGATGTTCCATTTTCAAATCGGAAAAGATATTTTAATTCAGATCTAAATATCTTAATCGCATCAATTAACTATCAAAACGAAAATCTGCATAGATTAAACATGTTCTCTTTACACTTAATTTGTTGTAAATTTTGTAACACTGATTTGGTTCTTTGCAAACTTCCTCTCTTTTTTACACCAGAGATGAAAAATAATGATCTCGTATTACGTAACTGAAAGTAGGGTCAAATAAAATCTAAAAATTCATCTCTCACCAAGACTACCGCTGTGACGGAAATAAAACTTCTCGCAGAAGAAGGAAACACGCTAGTACATCCGTACAACAGCAGAAAAGGAAATGAAGATGCTGTTATAAAGCTTTGAAAGTTTCCAAAGGATGTTAACAGATTTTTTTTTTTAAACCATTGAGATTTATAAGATGAATGTCTAAAATTTTTATAATGAATTATAGGAATATTTTTAGGACTTGCGATTTTCATCATTAGAGTCAAAGATAATTTATTGTCGCTACTAAATAATAAAAGTGAATTATTTTTTGTGTGTCTATTGGTAAGGTTGCCATACGTCCCGTATATAAGGGGCTGTCGCCATTTTCACTACTCAGTCCCATATTACTATTTGTCTCGTTTTCTCTCTAAACTCTGCATCATTATAATTTTAAAACGTCTTGCGCCCAATTTTATAATTATGTGAAAGAAGAAAATGATATAATCAAGAAAGTAAAATCAACTTTAAAATATGACTGGGCTAAAAAAGATTAGCTCTTTATGATTCTACGTGTTCATTTTATTAGATTGCTTAAACTTTTTTTTTTTTTAATCAGAGTAAAATAAACCATTATCTACCCACTTTTTCATATTTTATTTATTTAGCACTTAAACGTCCCGTATCAATGCTCGGCAATTATGGCAACCCTATATATTGGCGATGTGCAGGACAGACCGTAGGATTCAGAGGTACCCAATTGGCACAAACATACTTTGGAGCGATCTTTTTTTTTTTTTTCCCACTCTTTTTTTATGAAATTTTAATTAATTAAAAGCTAAGCAAAATTTTAGAGTTTTTCATCAATAACTTCCAGAAAACATTTTTTTTTTTTTTTCGCAGCAACTTGAAATTTAAAAGTTTATTCTTTTAACGATACCAATTTCATGGTCGTATAACTTTATCCCTAAGTTTGACAATTTTTAAAAAAATATTTTACACATAATTTGCAACCATATTTTTCATTATTGCAAAAATGTTTTTACCTTTTTCATTGTTTCATCAAATATTTAAATACATGTTTTCCTTCCACTGTTAAAAATTGATGAGTGAAAATTTAGTTTATATTTTCATATTCTTTGGGCAGTATCGTAATAATTTTTTAGTTTCTTATTTTATTTGATTCAATTTTTTCTGAAATCTATAAAAATTCGCTAAGATATTAAATTTATACGGAAACGAACTATTATTCATGCTCTTCTTTAATTTTTTATTAGCAAGTCTCAACCAGCTAACATGCTGTTGGACGTGTTCCCATAATACGCATAAATTGTCCCGCGCCAACTTAATGTTCGGGATAACAGTGCATTTTGCATGAGGAATAAGAAAGTGAAAAGACAGCACTGCGTATATAACGTGTAATCAGATATTATATAACGCATTTCGATACGTTTTTCATGCGATTCTGATATGACTTCATTAGAATGATTCAAATATCAAATACACAAAGCGACGAACAGGTGTAAGGGTACTAAAATAAAATTGATTGAATTTCAATCTCAATATGAAGTTTAAACATGTTTTGCTGATGGAACCATGAATATCAAGTTATGCGTAAGAGATTTAATTAAATTAATATTCCCAGAGAAAAATCTGGTCGCCAAAGGCGGCTAGAAGTATAAAAATATATACACTCATGAAAAAAATGAGTGATATCATTAAAATTAGAAAAGACTGGATAAAATCTTATAAGAGCCCTTAAAATTGAACATGGTACAATAAATCTTTGTAAACTTTTGTAGGATAAAATAGAGGTTTTATCTTACAAAGAAGGTAAATTTATGTTATCTGCCATTCCCAACCTGTACTACGCGTACCACTGGGGGTTCGCTACGAAACTAGTTAGGGATATGCGAAAATAAGGTTGGTAACAGCAGATAACATAAAGGATTAAAATAATAAAAAAAAAGCTAAAGAATTTTGTTTCCCCAGATTCGTATGAAAATTGAAAGCTATTGAAGTCCAAAGGCTTTCTGGGTAGCAATTTAAAAAGTAATAAAATATTTAATTTCTTTCACGAACACAGAACTTGTGAAAAGAACATACTCGCCTTATGCATATATTATTAACAAATGTCCCAGTACGCTTGGCGCAGCTCCAGACACGAGATTATATCTCCTTTCATTTTGAACTTAATTTTATAAAACTCAGCTCCGTGGAACAAACTCAAGGATTACATTGGAACTGTCTTCCATTTGAATAGTTGATGATCACAATGAGTAACTGCCATCTTTCATCAAAAGATAATGCGGAATTATTTCAATGCTAGATGCAATTATTTCATTTATTAGAAAGTGCGATTAATACTATTAAAAATGGAACTTCAAAAATAAATCCTACATATGTTCATAAGTTAATTCGAATAGTTTGATTCTTAAACTAACCTGCGCGAAAGAACGGTGGGGCAGTATGACAGAAGGAGTACTCAAAAATAAAGAGCTCGCCAAGGGGTAAGGGAGGAAACCGCTGGGATAGAAGGTAGAAAATAAAAAGTTGACAAGGTTTTTAATCATTTTAACATGCGACTTTAAATTATACTCGTTATGCGAGAACGAAATGTCTTCCAGGACGACTTCCTATTCCAATATGAGATTTTATTGTATTGGTCTTTTATAATTACAGCAATGTTATATGAAACAGTAATTTATGGACATCGTAGTTCCAGTTGTGCAGTAAAAGTACTTATATTCTGTATTTAACATATGATTTTCAACCAAGCACTTTATTTTGGCATTTATAATTCTCTGATGTTCCTAAACAAGTCACGTCAAACTACGATATACCACAGCTGAAGCTCGTATTATTTAATCGAAGTAGTTTCGAAATCAAGCGAAACAGCGCGTGATATTTTATTTTGAGAATAATGAAGTTCGGATTCTTAATGCGCTCTGTCTTCTGATATTCACGATGCAGCAGACGATAATTTAGTTTTAACATATTACGTTAAAGTGAATTATGATTCCAGACTTCTTTTAAAAATATACGTCTGGAACATATCAGATGCACAAATTGAGACAAAAACAGCCAGCCCTTTATTTTGTGAACAACAACCCCAGTTAATATTAATATTCTGAATAGTATTCTCTTGAGAGTTCTATTTCATCAAGTTTAGATTGCATAGATGCCAAGCTTTTAAGTCTTGCGTATTTTTATCAACAAAAAAACGGTTCAAAATATAAGAATGATTAAAAAAAAAAAAAAAAAAAACCTTTAAAGAATGATTTAAGTCCAAAAATAAGTTCCGAATCGTAAATGCATATTTTTATTAAATGCAGCATGCAAATGAAAATGAATAAATAATGAAAAATGCATAATAAAAGATTATGAATAGAAATGCCAATGCATTTCTTGAAATCCTTAAAATATTACCATAAACTGTTCTTTTTTCTGAAAAAATTAAGAAACATCGGCATGCAGAATGCATAATTTCAAATTTAACGCCTTATATAAGCGAGATATTTTGCAAATCTTTTTACATAAACATTATGCCATACCCATTCTAATTTTATGATTTTATTTATTCTTCTCAGTAAAAGCAAATGTATTTAAAGCTTTTTCAAGCGCTACAAACTTAGACATTTAAAATAAATCGTTTCACCCATAAACTCAAAGAATATTGTAATAAAATAATAAATAGATAAGCAAAGTCACACTAGCGTATTTATATATCATTGTTTATAAAAATAAGAAATAATCAATCATGGCAGGTGCATAAAAATAAATAAAAGACTATTTATTATTATATTTTAATAACAGACTTTTAGTAAACCGATAAATTTCAAGCATTAATCACATCGTGAGATACTATCGTTTCACGCATTTTGTTCCTATGTTCTACAAGGGCGTGTCTATGTATACAGCTGAATAAAACTGATAAACTGTCATTGTAGGTAGAACAAAATCAACTTCATCAGACCTGAATATTGTTAGAATGAAATCAACTTCAATATTAAAAAAAAAGTATACACACACATAAAAAAAAATGTAAAGATGTTTAGGGATAATGTAACGAATTGCAGAGAAGAATTTAGTTCAAGTTCTCCATTTATAATGAGAATAAATATTCCATGCGTGGGTAGCTTCATTGCTCTTCAGAAACCAGTTTCAACCTTTTGATTTTAAATAACGCGATCAGAACAATGCAAAAAACCTTCACAGATAAAAAAAAAAAGTTCAAAATATTTCAATTAAAGGGTGAATACATTAGTCAGGAAAGAACAATGATGCCAAAAGAACAAGTTAAACCGTAGTTTTAACAATTCATATCGAAATACATGTAAAAATGATAGAATAAAATTCCTCTTTTTATGGACTGCATATGTCAAAGGATATCTCCTTCTCCCACCCTCCCAAAACGAAGAAAAAATACTGACTGGCAAACGTCAAATAAACAATTTCTACACGGACTTGCGCAGGTAAGTTTTTTAAAAAAGTTCAGAGAAAGTATTCACAAATGCCCTCTCGCAACCAGAAATGTAATGAAATTGGTAATGAATTGAAAGGGTTGAAATAATCTAAATATAGAAGATTTTTTCTTAAATTTTGAGAACTATTTAGTGGAAAATAATTGATCAATCAAGTTATATATGTTTAAGAAGAAGCCACTGATATAAGACTTGAGGAGTGCTAGGAAATACTCCAAATTGAAGCATACGTTTGTGCTGTAACTGCAGCATTGGCGTCGTCATATGGCAAATGTACACCCTATCGTACAATGCGTGTGATGTCATATCCTTTGTCCTCCTGGAAGATACGAAACGGATTCCAAAATTAAAATGGCGTGTGCGCATTTGACGCGTATTACGTGAGCATTAATAGACTTCATTAAGATTATAAAAATTTGTTTGATTTGCTCAAAGGTATCAGAATAAGTTGAAAAAACGGTCTGCGGCCATTTAAAAAAAAATCACAATTTTCTATTTTTGTTCTATTGGATTCCACGTTTACTTTCCTTTAAAAAACATATTTGCTTTTGTCCTTACGTGAATTAAAAGAGGAAGATATTTATTGTTTTATCACACCTGGAAAACCGGAAGTGGACATTTAAATAACCGGAATTTGATATTCAAAATAGGCAGGATCCTACTGCACCTCTCTTTCATCGATTGGGTCCAAAATTTGATACTGATCTGGAATTTTGGTGGGTAAAAAATAATTTACCAAAATCCATGCATCCACCTCGTTGCGTTTTCGAATTACTGCGTTCACATACCACAAGAATCGGCACACCGACAGATAGTCAACCCTATGAATTTTCATACATCTCTATAATTCTGGTGATAAAACCATATACCAAATTTCATCCATCTGGCTCGTTGTATTTTTTGAGTTCTCGTGTTCTTAGACAGGTAGGCAGATTTCCCTTTGATGGATTTCGTCTAAAGTTTGATAAAGGTTTACAATTATGGTGTACAGACCAAATGCCTCCATTCTAGCTTAATCCAATTTTGAGATGCCGTCTTCACAAACAAACAGGCCTAATCCCCCCCCCCCCCAAAAAAAAAAAAAAAAAACCTCGACTCGAGGAGGTCTTCAAAGGGGAGATTCGTCAAAATTTTGAGGTCGATTTTTTTCACAGATTACATCACATTCTCCTATAATTCCGTACGCGACAGTGATGATGAACCTTTTTGAGAAATGGGTCAAATTCGGTTCATTACTTCTTTAACCCCTTACCTATTTATCCCGAGTTTACTCGTGCATCGAATTATGGCATTTTTAACACTTATAGTCTGAAGTTATTAAGTCATTCGTAGACGTTATAATTCGACACAACAAATGAAGAGTAACTCATTAACATCTCAAGTCTTCTATGGACTCTTAATTGAATCAATACAACACATTCCCAAAACAGAAAGTGGCACCTAATTAGACAATAGATTAGTTATAAGGAGTTAATGAGTCACAAAGTCAGTGACGTCACTTAGAAAGGAGTGGGGGGAGGGTGTGGTAGAAAGGGTAATAATAATTTGGAAAAGTTTGTTAACAGAAAAACTTCAGAGCTGAACCTTTTTTTTTTTTTTCCCACTTTTAAAATCCTCTAAAAAAAGTTTACGTTTCCATTTTGTTTTACAACTTTTACAAGTGAAAAGCAAAATATTAATGTCGACGTCATAAAGTTGATAACAATGGGGTTGATACCATGAATTACGGCTAATTTAAGATCGACTGTCATAAGCAGTGGCGAATCCGGGGGAGAGGGGGCTATCGGGCTGCAGCCCCAGAGCTAAACCAAAATTCTTGATTTTATTTAAAATCACTACAACTGTTTGTTCTTAATTTTCATTTTTAAAAGAAATAATAAAATCGTGACAACATTGCTTTCTGGCTTGACAGTCTCGAAAATTTTCTTGCTTTTCTAGTCATTCCACTTGTACTTGTAGCGTTGACGCGGTCGAATACATTATTTGGCTAGTTATTTTCCTTGGATATTTTTATTAAATTATCGAAACTATTATAGTGTTCTTTATGATTCTTATTGTCAGATGAGTAAAGTCTGTCAAGTTAAAGTGCTTTGGTTTACATAAGTCATTAGGTTTGACATTCGTTACTGCAATACAAAATTTTTGTGATCTCAGCCCCCGACTCGAATCCTGGATTCGCCACTGGTCATAAGTCATACACAGGTACAGTGATAGGATAGAAAATCAGTTAGCCAACAACAATTTGGAGATATTTTTTTTATAAATTCGACATCAGATATTTATACTTTAATTTTTTTTAATATTTTCGATTGTCTGTTCCTCTCTTTTATGAAATAAAAAATAAGTTTATAAAAATCAATGCGTGGGTCATTTAAAAGGCCTTCGTGGATCAGCGTCGGTCATAGGTTCGCCACCACTGGTAAACGAACCAGCGGGAGTGGCCTCCCCTAAACTTTCTCGTATACTTTTCAAACATTTGTCATTTCCCTTCCCCCTGCGTTGATAAAAAGTTCGAACCAACTGTAACCCAGAATGCAATGACTATCAGAAGGTTTTTCATTGTTGATTATAGTGATAGTAAAATATTGAGGTGAAGAATCATATTCAAAAAGATACGTATGTAATTAAAACTTCGCAATATTTATTTTTTTTTTATCAAACTCTAGCAATGCAAGTTCCGCGTGCGGAGAAGAAAACAGAATAGCTTGCGCATGCGCAGAGATTGCTTCCAATACGCAAGTAAAACGAGACGCCCTAAATGTTTGCTTCCTTACAAAATCTCGCCGCCAGAATTGGTGTTTGGCAAACTGCCAAGTTTTCGGAGTATCCCTTCTTTGCACAGGCATTTACGCATGCATATGGAGTTGAACAAGTATGCTATTATACAGACCGACAGACAGTCAGCCCGTTGACGGATTTGGCCCAAAATTTTATACGGACCTACATTCATGACGATAAAACAGTGTACCAAATTTTATCCATCTAGCTATTCAAGTTTTTGAGTTATAGTGTTCGCATGACTTCGGACATACAGACAGACAGACTTCCCGTTGACGGATTTTGTCCAAAATTTGATAGAAACCTACAAATTATGTTTAAACACCACATACCAAATTTCATCCCTGTAGCTCTAATAGTTTTCGAGTTATCGTGTTCACAGACAGACACACAGACATAATTCCAAAATTGAGTTTTTCGGAAACAGGGAGGTCTAAAACGTGGAGATTCGTCAAAATCTCGAGTTCGAATTTTTTGACGATTACAATACTTTCTCTTTGTATACTTCGTATACGAGAAAGTAAAAAGTAAGAAAGGGTCATATGCTTCAAGTATTGGTTACCGAAAAGCTTTCTCTTCGTTTTTCATCATTTGTATATGCTTCAATAAAAAAAATACTGACTGATAAGCATTTTTTTTTTAATATTGTTAAGAAACAACACTGCATTCAAGACAGAAAACCATTTTTTATCGCGATAAATAATTTAATTACGCAAGCGATGACAAAGATAGGTCAACCTAATTACTCAACCAAAATTTGTAAACTAACTGCGTATATAACGAAATGATACCCACACCAAGAATGCTGCCAGAAACCACAACAAAAAACTACAAAGATGCGTGCATAAATTTAACCGCCAAATGTCTGACTACTTTTTTAGGAGCCACAATCCATAACTAGTGACTAATTCGTAGTTACTGATCCAAAAAAACTAGTGATTAATGTTACAGGCAACGAATAAAGTGACGCACTATGTTACCGCGATGACGATTCTACAGGATGGAAATGGCGGCGCGACGAATTTCATAATTCGTTGGGACACGGCCTTGTGTCACGTACATACGAATATTTCAAAAAAAAACTTGCAATTTTAACAAAAACATTCATTCATAGAACATTACTTTTTATTTTGTTACAACGAGATACAAGAACAGGAATGAAAAATTTGATTCATACAGAAACAGGTTCTCAAATTTTTTTCAGTTCTCGTCCCAGTGAAAGCTGCCAAAATATTCCACGATCCCACCTATGAGTAAAAAGAACTCGCGACCGAATTCGTGATTAGCAACTGATGCAATGCTCAAGAAATTCGCAATTCAGTAAAACCTGAAGGATTTCCCCACATTAGAAGAGACAGGGGAGATAAAATATTCTTCGTTAAAATACAGCTTTAAAATATTAGTAAATATAACTTTTTAAAAAATGAAAAATATAATTTCCTGGAGGTAATTAATAAAATAAAAATATATCTTTTTTTTCACCTCAATTTCGGCGATTATGTTTTGCTTTTAATAATAAGCCACAATAACGTGCACACAAACAAAAGTATCTAATATTTTTAATGGACACATGGCAACGCACGAGCGAATAAACACAATCAACACAATTGTAAATTATATTTACGTTGAATAAGAATAGAAATACACAAGCAAATAATTAAAATAGTTCCAAATGTATATAATATTTTCCTTGAACATGAATGATAACATAGCAATTAAGACGTATTTTGTAATCAGATTCGTCAAATCAAGTATGCATTTTGGAAAAATGTTCTTACCTTGCCGGATGTGGTTCAAAATTTGATACAGATACACAATTTCTATGCAATACCAACATATCAAATTTCATCCCTATAGCTCCAATAGGCATAATTCCAAAACCAGCGGGAGTGGTCTCCCCAAAACTTTCTCTTATACTCCTAACACATGTAGAGAAAAAATAAGCTAAAAGGCAGTAAAACGAACAAGAACCCCTAATGCAATGGAGAAAAAAAATAAGCAAAACGTCATACCACGATTTCCGAAGGTCGTCCAAAGCGGAAGTAGAATTAGAAGCCAGCGAGATTACCAATAGGGCTGGCTGGGTGTAGATAAAGAAAACGAAATTTGCAATTTCAATGCCCTTTTTTTAACCGATTGACACAAAAATTGGACACAAATATGTCATTAAGATAAGAAGGCCAAATATCAAATTTCATTTATCAAAGTAATTTTTTAAAGAAGTTATTGCGTTCAAAATTATGCGATTACACAGACAGACAATCAACCCTTTGACGAATTTGGTTTATACGGACCCTACATTCCTGATGATAAAACTGTGTACCAAATTGTATCCATCTAGCTATTCAATTTTTTGATTTATCTTGTACACATGAACGCGGACAGACAGACTTCCCGTGGACGGATTTCGTTCAAAATTTGATAGAAACTTACAAATTATATATCAAGATCACATACCAAATTTCATCCCTCTAGCTCTAACAGTTTTCGAGTAATCGTGTTCTCCGACATAATTCCAAAATTGTGTTTTTCGGACTCGGGGAGGTCTAAAACGTGGAGATTCGTCAAAATCTCGAGTTCGAATTTTTTGAAGATTACAGTACTTTCTCTTTGCATATTTCGTATACGAGAAAGTAAAAAAAGTCCGCTTCCTACGCAGGGGAGGTCTACAAACGTAGAGTACATCAAAATCTCGAGACTGAATTTTTTTTGGTGATACCATGTTAATTTTTTTAAGACAAAGAAAAATAATTATTTAAAACCAGATTTGCAATACAGTGTAGCAACTCATATCGAGGGAAATTCTGTAATCGAATTTCCAGTGGCACACGGTATTTTTTTAATTTTTTCAATTCGGATACACTACATCCCACGCTTCATTTCTTCAGACTTTGAAAACGCAAAATAAATGCAAAATACCGCCCCCCCCCCTAAAGACTGGCGTCCGGGGCATATATATCTCCTCTGCCCAAACCATTAACGTAGATCAGTGGTACACAAACCGTGGGTCGAGACCCCCCAGAGAGGTCGCAAGAAAATTTTTGTGGGTCTCTTAAATTCAAAGAAATTTATTAGACAATAAAAAATATAAGGCTTTTCTTCAAAAAAAAATGTGGTTGCAACCCTAAGAGGGCTCGAGAAAAAATTTTACACAAAGTGCGGGATTCGGAAATAAAAAATAGCTTGCGCACCACTGACGTAGATGTTTAATTACAAGGCATATTTCCGCAAGACAAAAATAAGTGAAATTTGGTCTGAAACCAACTTCTGAGAAAAATACTATAAATGAATTCGTTTTGAAACTTTGAAAATTAGAAAATCAATGCAACGCACACTAAAATATGCAAACACAGAAATCACTTAGCATGAAGTCACTCTAAAAAATTTGCAAACATTACGCATGTGCATTTTTAGCGGAGAATGCATATTATTAATGAGTTAACTGGCTGAAAATGTTACATAAAAAACTAGATGAGCTTTCAACTGGTTCAGTCGTGACCACTTTTATTTAATTAGCTGAAAAATTCATTATTTTCGTTAGTTGTTAAAATTGTGAAAAAGATCGACGCAAGAAGAGTACAAGAACCGCATTTCCTAGTTACAATTTCCAAAACAAGTAGAACTCGTATTTTAAGGGGGAGGGGGAGAAGGAAATCGGAATTATTAGCAAAAATGAATTTGTGATGAGCAGTTGAAAGAACATATCCACAAATGGCGTTAGAGCATAGGAAACTGCTCGTTTCACTGGCGCA
>BGPR01001308.1:74213-120603 GCA_013235015.1 Araneus ventricosus | reverse complement strand
ATGCAATTAATTCGTATATTTCGCCTTTTGTAGATAAACTGCCGAGCTCAAAAAATATAAATAATGTAATTAATTCGTATATTTCGCCTTTTGTAGATAAACTGCCGATACGTGAACGAAAGACTGGTGGTGGGACGAGCGATTTCGAAACTTATCTGTAGAGATCGAGGGCGTCAAACGACGGAATTCCGTTACTAATAAAAGTTTTTTTTTAAAGTTTATGTGCCCTATGTAACTTGTAAAGGAAGGGTGGCATGTTGCAAGTTCGTCCCGGGTGGCAAAAGTTGCAGTTACGCCACTAGCTCTTTTGCACAGGATTTTTGACTGCTTGACATGGATTTGTTCCATGTTTATTTATAGCTTACAACTCATACTAAAAAAATAAAAATAAATTAGAACGTAAATTTTTAAAAACAATTTCTGAAGAATTCTCCTTGCTAAATTTGACAAATACAGAGAATATGGTCATCTCAATATAACCAATGTGGATGAATCCTTCTGATAAAAAAATTAATAGAAGTAACAGTAAACAAAGACTTTTATTTATTTATTTTCATTTCTCGCAATTATCTTAATGCAATTTTTGACAGTATTTTTTCATTTTTTTTTATATGGGAGGGAAGAGAGAATTGATTTTATCGAACGCCACAACTCCCATCTCCAGATCTTCTCTCGCTCGGTCGGCAAAATACCTAATACCAAGTATATACGTCCGAGGTTCAATCCTCCAATGGATACTTTTCCAGGTACAGGACTGTAGTTTAGGAAATCTGATCACTTTAAAAAAGGACATCATTCCAATTCTTACAAAATTTAAAACATAACATAACAAGACCAGATTATTAATGATAATTATTTATTGTAATCCTTTTAAAATATAAATCAACATGGAATTCCAATTATATTTTTTTAAAAAAATAATTTGAAAGTCTTTACATTTCGAGCTAATTTAGCTTTAATTCGGCAGAGTACACACCAACAATACCACGCACTGGCATGCAACCGAACGGAGAAAGAACTTCCCATTGCTCATACACGTTTAAAGAACTTTGTTTTTTCAACCGTTTACGGCTTGCACTCGAACAACAAGCGAGAGGATTTTCCACGCAGATGCAAAATCTCTTCATAGGTAAAACCAGCCGCTAGTTCCGGGAGAGATGTTAAGAGTTCATCAGGAAATAGAAAAATAAAAAACCGCTTTAAGTGACGGCGGGCGGAACGCGCCAAAAAATGTGGGCGTTATCAGTTCTTTTGAGTGGAGTTACGATGGCGCAAAAATAGTATTCATTCTCTATTTGCGTCAACAACACTTTTTCAATGAAAGAGAGGGAAAGAAAACGAACAAGAAAACAAAAACAATTTCAATGTATCTGTACGAATACCAACAGCGGCGTAGAGCTGGAATAAGTTTCTTGAATGAATTCAGAATGCAGTCGCCATTTTTGTTCCATGAAACAGAACAAAGCATGTTTGATGCCAAATTAATCGAATAAACTTTTTATTGCATTGCTTATAACTTAACACATTTTTATTATTCATATATTTTTTAAACACTAATATTTCCACAACAACAAACAACTGTAAAATGCTTTTGAATGAATTCAAAATGCAGCTGCCAGTTAAACTGTAGTGCTATTGTTTTGCTGATGAAGTTTTTAAATTTTAATTTCTAGCCACGATAACTTGTACACATATAAAGGTATTTAATATTTTCCTTGGACGTTAGATGCAACGTGCAGGCAAAAAATAAATAAAATAATGAAAAGTGCATGTAATATGTTTCCTACATATGGATATAATATGTTTTTTTGCATACCCATAAGTAAAAATGCACAGGTACAATAATAAAAATATATGTAACTATTTCACTCAACGTGAATGGCAAACGCACGTTAAAAATCACTTTGTAAATATATCGCTATATTTGTGTAGCTTCATGTTACGGCGAAGAAAATAGAGTATGCATTTTTAAAAAATATTTTCACCGGCTGAAAATGGCCCAAAAATTTGATAAAGGTATACAATTTTGGTGGAAGAACCACATGCCAAATCTGGTCCCATGCATTTTTCAGTTGTAGTGTTTGTATGCGCACGGACGAATAGACAAATCCACAAACATAATTCTGAAAACGGTTTCTACAGGCTCAAGAAGGTCTGAAACGTCAAATTCTCGTGGTTTTATATATATATATATATATATTGCATGTGAAAAGTAAAAACATTCAATACTTCCTTTCTTTCTCAATGCATCATTTTTTAAGAGAAGTTATTAACATTATTAGAAAAACGGAAAGCCCAAAATAAGCTTTCTCTAATTCCAAATTCCGAAATAATTATCAATACCTGCATAAAAAAAAAAAATCACTTTCACCTTAGAAGAAAAGAAAAGCCGCTGCCTTTTCTCGCAACCGAAATCGAAATTCGTGACGGTGGAAACTCCATAAATCTTTTTCTTTTCACGTCTTATGTTTAAAAGCAAAAACTGCAAAAAAAAAATTATTGACATTTATCAACATTTTATTAACATTAGTGGGATAACAATTACAGAAACTGTCATTTCTTTTTATTTATTGATTAATATTCCTGTACTTTGTTTCTCACTTTCGGGGTCGCGAAAGAAAAAATTTCAGAAATTTTGACTTAAAAAACGATCAAAGGAACACCTAGAACGTGTAGATGCAACACTAAGTATGATATTTCCTCAAAATAATCAAATGATTGCATTCATTGACATACACTAAGAGGTAGCACTTTTTCCCCTCAAAGCTATTCTTCAGTAACCCATATTTCTGATACATTTGATATTTCCTGAGGATTTAAAAAAATGCAATGTGTAGCAAAAAGTATTCACGATTACAATAAAAATACATCTACAATGTTATATTCTGTCATTTCTTTAATTTTTAACCCAAATCATTTCGAGTAAATCTGCATTTTAAGCAATCTTCTAAAATAAATACATCTGAAACTAAAATTTAACAAAAAAAAAATTCAATGAAAAACAATAAAAACGTTATACATAATATCTTATGGAAAAAATGAGCTTTCGAGAGATTTTAAAAATAGTCTGTATATTTTTGAAAAGCTACGTTATCTACACAATTATTTAATGCAACTAATATTCTCACTTTAATCTCTACTAATAATAATGTGTGTGTGTTGGCGCTCTAAAGGGCATACCGCTGGACCTAGAGCTATGAAATTTGCCACAAACATACATTAGAGGGTGGGAATATGCACGTCGGAGCCTATTTTTTTGAAATTTTAATTAATTAAAAATTAAGCGAAATCGCGGCGTTTTTCCTTAATAATTTCCGAACATATTAAAGCACAAAAATTATTTTTACGCCACCTGGAAGTGCAAAAAACTACTTTTTCAATAATATCAATTAAGCTGTCGCACGATTTTTTTCTCTAATTTTAATAAATTTTTAAAAATACTTTTAGGCATAATTTACAACAATAATTTTCATTGTTGAAACGCATTTCAAACCGTTTTTAATGTTTAAACAAATATTTTACTGGATTTTACTTTCTTTTATTTGATCCTTTTTACTTTCTCGTATACGAAGAATACAAAGAGAAAGCATTGTAAATCGTCAAAAAATTCGAACTCGAGATTTTGACGAATCTCCACGTGTTAAACCTCCCTCAATCCGAAAAACACAATTTTGGAATCATGTCTGTCTGCCTGTCTGTGAACACGATTACTCGAAAACTATTAGAGCTACGGGGATGAAATTTGGTATGTGGTCTTAAAACATAATTTGTAGGTTTCTATCAAATGTTGGACAAAATCCGTCCACGGGAATTCTATCTGTCTGTATGTCCGCGGTCATGTGAACACTATAACTCAAAAAAAACTTGAATAGCTAGATGGATACAATTTGGTACACAGTTTTATCTTCATGAATGTAGGTCCGTATCAAATTTTCGGCCAAATCCATCAAAAAGAGACGTTCAAATTGCATATTCAAATTTTTTTATCCAATTCTCATGCGCATGCGTACTGGTAGCAATCTGTGCAGCCGGCATGAGTGGAAATCGGTACGCATCTCTTTGAATTTGATTCTTTACCTAAATATTTTCTGATAGTCATTGGATCCTGGGTTACAGTAGGTTCGAATTTTTTTATCCACGCGGGGGGAGGGAAAACAGCACTTTTTTTGGGACGTGTACGAGAAAGTTTAGGGGAGACCACTCTCGCTGGTTTTCTATGAAATCTGTAAAGGAAGTCCTCAAGATAGCAAGTATATAATCAAATAATCCAGTAAACTGAAATATTATCGTTGCTATGCAATTATTTTTATCAACATGTTTCAAGCAATTAGCAAGCTGCTGGATGTAAAATGTGACGCGGCAATTTAATGTTGAAATCAAATGCGTATTTTATGTTACTGTAGACAAGAACAGGAAAAATGCAAGGCTACGAAAAGAACGCGGGTCTATAGCAATTTGAAGTTTAAAACTTCTTTGTTAAGGAAGCCGTGAATATAAAATTACGCATAAGAGATTCAGTTGATATTTTATTTCCAGCGATCAAGCTGGTCGCCGAAGGCGGCCAGTTAAAAATAAAACTGCAAATGATAAGGATTTTGTGTAATATATAGAAGTATTTTTTACATTAAAAATAGCATACAAATATTTTTTTAAAAATTCATTTATACACCTGCGCGTTGGCATTCCGTCGAATGCTAGTAGTAATTAGATTTTTAATTTCTCGCACATGATTTTTACACCCCGTAGCCGATAACAGCTGATTTGTTACGTGATAACTGCAACCTTTTTTTGTTATAAGAATTTGTAATTTATTATCTCAAATTTTGCTCACAAATACCGAAGCATAAGGAAGGTTTTGAGACAATTAATCGAATACAGTAAAACCCTGGTTAACCGAAACCCCGGTTATCAGAAATGCCTCTAAAATCGCTAATCCAAAAGACATGTACTGTACTAAAATAATCGCGAAGGCGAGACTTTTTTTCAACGATATCCACACTTTTTTCTTTTAAGCCCCTCCCCCTCCCAAGAAGATCAGTGATTCATTTAGGATAATAAAATTAAAATTAATGTGTATTAACAATATTAAGTACGATATTGTTTACCTGTGTTTGTCAGGCGTATTGAGACCGACGGATGTTTAACTTTAATAAAGAACATGAGTGTAGCCTATGAAGAGAGTTTTGAATTCTTTTACCTACAAAATATCTCAAAATTACATACTGTAATTGGATACAAAATAGTAATAGATATTCATGGCTTAACCGAAATAATCGTTATCCGAAATGGCTCCCACTCCCTTTAGTTCGATTAACCGGGTTTGTACTGTAGTTGATTTTTTATTCATAAAAGACATGATCATATTTTCATAACGAGAACACAGAAATCTCCAACAGCACAAATTTTAAATACAATGGGATCTTAACTTTTTAACCAAGCGTAATGATGCTGGCTAGACGTCACTGTCTATACAGAAATAACACACGGCACGATTTAACTAGCAGATCTAGTGATTGCTCTACTTACTTATCACTAATAACAAACTCGTTCTTAAGTATTAGATTAAATAGCGTTAATAAAATAGAAATTTTACAATACACGACTATATCGATAAAAACAGGCTTAAGGAAAAAAAATCTAAAAATCAAGATTCAAAAACTTGATTAAAAGAGGATTTAAAAAAACCAATCCAGAATAATGTGCCTGACTTAAGAAAGCTATTCATCAACGCTGACAACGAATTCAAGATCAGGATAATTAAATTAAACATTTTTTAAAAAATGATGCAATGAAAGATAACTAAATATCCTTTTTACTGTTTCCTCAAGATCAAAAACGAGGCACGCTGACAGACATCACTCCAATCCAAATAAACATTTACCATTTAATGACAAATTTGGCAACAAAAAAAAAGAAAACGATTATTTTTCCGCAAACAAAAATCTTATCCTTTCTCGATCTGCGGCGAATGGAATTTGGTATGATTCATACATTAGATAAGAATTGACACAGTAACTTTTTGTCGAGATTAGATAAGCAAATCGCGAGTGCGAGCTCTGTGTCATTACTCCAACAACTGAGGATCAACAATTCTTGTTGGCATAGATAACATCAATACGCGAGAATGCTATTTTCCATGCGCAGGCTGGCTCGCGACCAAAAAGGTCATTAACAAGAGGATGTTGTACACAGGGACCGAGGAAGCTTGGGTTAATTATTCAATTGATAAGGCTCGAGTTCCACAAAATGCTACAACATGAGCGGCTTATGGCGACACTGCTGAATTAATCTAAGATTTATAAAATCTGACCAGCTATCTGCTATTAGAACATTCCGGTTCGCTTACTCGCAGATTAGCTGTTAACTGTAAAGCATTTTAAAAGCTTTCATAGCTTTTAACCTTTTATTTATCTTAATACTCAGTAATTTCCATAGCTTTCTTCGTTCATAGTGAGTTCGCGTTTTTGCAACTAGTCGTACTGTTCTTAATGTTAAAATGTAGTTATTCGAGTAACTTTTCAAACGCTGTTAATGGGCTAAATATTCTTCTAAAAGATCTAGTTGCAGAAATTTTACTCAGAAGATAATCTTTTATTCAAGTAAAAATAATACTACTGTACTTTGTTGTTTGGTACATAACCCCTCTTGCGTCTAGTAATAGAGATATTGTGTATCAATTATTCCATTACGGGATAATATACACTAGCACCGAAGCTGCTCGGGATGAAAATATTTTCATGTCTACTTTTTAAAAATATATATCATACATTTATATAAAATGTTATAAAATACAAAATCCTCTTTACATTACCAACTTTTATTTTAATTAAAATGAGAGAATATCAACATCACCAAACGATTTTTAAAACCAGACGAATGCTAATTTTTATTTAAATTATTAATTCATTTTTAAGAATGAAACAAAATTTAATTAAGCATTGCGAGAGCCAATTTGGAGGAAAATAAATAAAATTATTTAAAATATCTACGATTTTCATTCTATAGGAATGCCAACACTTAAGATACGCCTTGTTGCGTTTATGAATTATCGCGTTCGCATACTCGAAGAAACAGAACGACACACAGTCGAAAAGAATATGGAGGCCTTACTAAGAGGGTGCTTTTTTTTTTTTCTCTCTCTCTCTCTTGACCGAATCAGATTGGCAATATTTTTAGCCCGTCTTTTGATGGCAATTTTCATCTCTTTTTCAATTCATACTATTAGTTCACACTCTCTCCCTACATATATCTTGTTCAAATTTTGCGTTCGATTTTAAACTAACTTCCCGAAGAGCTGGAGACTTGAAACTTTAAACATAGCTCAGAACTAGACGGCAATGCAATATTAATTCGCTTTCTTGTCTGTATGTTTGTCCGTTTGTCTGTCATTTCATATTTTGCATGACGCATGCGCAGTACGTTTTTCATTATATCTCGAAAACTATTAACATTACAGACTTGGTTCTTGAGTATATGGTTGGCCCATGGGATTATCAAAGCACCCCCATATTTTAGTCATATCTTTGCGGTTGCGCAGTACGCTTTTTATTATATCTCGAAGGTCTCTGCGTCACGTAACTTAATTTTTCAGGAAAATAACTTTTTTATTTTTGATCAGGTGAAGAGAAACTGAAATAAACCTGAAATTTGCTACGTGTCTCCGTCATAATCTCAGCAAGATGTTTAAAATCGATTGCAAAATTTCAACACACAAGACTAAAAAGTAGAAAATAATTATTTAAATAAAATAAAAATTTTAATATACCACGTTTTTAAAACGGACTAAAAAGTATAAAATAATTTCTTCTAGCCCCATACAGATTTATAACCCCATACAGATTTAAAACGAAAAACGTGGGGCGCATGCAATGACACTTGAAGTTAATACAATAATTAATTTTATATGGGAGAAAAAAATTTCTACAATAAAATTTTTCTTTGTTGACCTAAGTAGGAATTGACTTAATTATTTTTTTATATTACTTGTTTGATTGCGGATTGAAAAGAACTATGGAATGAATAAGGGATAATAGCCTTTGTTGCTGAAAATCCCCCCCCCAAAAAAAAATAATTCAAACGACACACAGTCATTCCGTTGACCAATTTGGCCGAAAATTCGACACAAATCTAGAATTCTGATGATAAAACCAAATGCCGAATTTCACCGATCGAGTTCGGTGCGTATCTGTCCACATATATACAGATGACAGACTCCAAGAAGATGGTTTTAGTCCAAAATTTGACACATATTTATACTTTTTTGACTAATGATCACGTAACAAATTTCATTTCGGATCAAGTAACACATTCCATTTCGGAATTATAATGTTCACAGACAGACAGACATGAATCCAAAAATGTGTGTTTTGGACTCAGGGAGATCTAAAACGTGGAGATTCATCAAAATCTCGAGGTTGAATTTTTTGACGATTACAGTGCTTTAGCTTTCTATAATTCGTGTATGATAATGCAAAAATAACTCTCTCTACAGCTCTTTAATAAATTGCTCACACAGAGATTTTTTCTCTGCGTTGCTCCACGGACTAGTCGAATTTTATCTCAGTTTCATTTTCGTACTCTCAAAGTAATTTTTTTTTCTTTTAATACGAGAATGATATATGATGACAACGAAACACAAACACTGACCGAAAGATAGATCAGATAATATTTTTGGAAGATTGCAAAAACTGTGGTAAAAAATCTGACCTAAATGGGAAGAATTAATACGTTTTGAAAAAATATAACTGTTCGAGATACTAATGAATTTAGAAGAATTACAAAGATCGAAGAATTAATTCATCAATACCTCATAAACATTCAGTTGCTTTCGGATCAAAAGTCTCTAATCCTGGGAAGCATTTAGAGAATAAATCTTTATTACTGGGTTCTTCCGATAATCTGGAACACAACTTCAGACAAACTGCTTCTCCGCGTGAAAAAGAACATGAAGCCGATGAAATATCGTTTGCAAGTGTTTTAAACGTAATTACACCTCACAGCTGAAAAAACACCAATCTAGACTGAAACTTAATTACACCCTAGAAAGGCAGAAACAAGCTAATCTGGATTAAAGAATAATTACTCTTCACTAGCTGAAACATGCCATCTCGAAAGGTTAAGAGTAATTTCATTCTACCAGCTGATTTTGTTGCTTTCAATTAAAATTTAAGTCACTAAAGAAATCTGATGGCAACGGATGTAGAGATTGCAGAGTTCCTCCTATTTCCGGGATTCTTGCACCTCCTCATCGCATTTAATCTGAATTTTATATTCACTTTTATTCTAAAAGGTTATTTTTATGACGAAACAAGGAAAAATTATATTTATTTAGCACTTATAATGAACAGCTGCACGTAGTTAACAGGTTTGATGAGAGCTTAAACCATTAATGCTCAACTCGCATTTTTCAATAATATTTTGTACTAGCAATACGCGCACGGCATTGCCCATGCTATCTTGACTTCAACAAAATAACAAAAAAAAAAAAAATGACATGAAAAAGTTTTGAAAACAAAATAAAAACAAAAGATACGCATTATTTGAATTTAGGAAAACAGTACCGAGTACGTTAATCCAAAACAATATTAATGAATGCGACAAACCAGCATGCGAAATATGTGAGACAAAGAAACATTTTCACACACTGCCGAAAATAATTATCGAATTCATTCAGTTAATGTATCTTCTCCGAGAAGAACGCGATAGTATATGACGTCACCTGCCGCGACGAAGGTCACGCACCAGCCAATGAGATTGTAACAATGCATGATGGGAAAGTTAACTCGTTCCGGAGAATGTCTCGCTGAGAAAGCTGGCTCGCAAAAAAATTGTTTGAACTGATCAAGGAACAATTAATTTTTAAAAAAACGGAGAAAGGTATTTTAACGGTTCTTGTTTAAAATCCGACAGAAACGTTGGAGTTATAAGCTGAAAAAAAAATGAAAATTATAGAGTTGTTAGAACGTCAGATGCGAGAATTTGAAAAAATCCTTATCAAAAATTTCTCAAAATTCAGTAAATTGCGTTAGAAATTCAAACCAAACTTCATTAGAAAGAAAATTGTTTGTTCTATCCGATGGTGCATTGATTGTTTTTCAACGATCATTAGAAAAGATACTACAGTCGTAAACGTGCCAAAAATGACCCAAAACAACACAAAACATTAAATAAAAAATTTTCTAGATTAAATTTTAAAATTCTGGCTTCGAGGTCCATTGAGTCACCATTACGACTACCTGTGCGCCAAATTTGATAGCTGTAAGTGCGATAGATTCGTCTGGACATCGCACACACACACATATATACACACACACGCAAACATTGTCTTTTATAAGTATAGAAGATAATACAACATGCCCCGAAATCAACTGGGACTACTAATATAATAGTCCAGATCTCTCGGTAACGCTCTGACGTCACCAACAATAAAACTCGCGCCATAGCATTGCGAGACGTTAAACAGCATTATTTCATAGTTAGAGAACCTAAATTTCAGTAATTTTAAATTTAAAAGAGTAACTGTCGTTCTAATTTCAAATTTATTAGCTCTAAAATAGTGAAACAAAATTTTCTATCGATTGATATAAAATTTATCTCGCTTTGATCAATAGTTCCCGAGAAATTTTAAATTATATCAATCATATATTTCAAATTAATTTCTGTTTTTTTAATAGAAAGTAGTATATTACGTCAGTGGTATATTATGCGCGTGATATAGTTTGGACGCAACGATGCAACTGATTATTTAATGCAATCGTGATATAATTTGATTTTTTTGGCAACGTCTAACAAGCAGAGAAGTGCTTTGTTTTGATTAGAATTTCGAAAAAGAATTCCTTCGAAATTTTAACTTTCATGGTTATTTACTTATAATAAAATTGTTAAACAACGAAAAATACTTCACACGGAATGTTGTTTACCAAGAGGTTTTTTGAATAAAGAAATATGTTAATAATATGTAAATAAAAAAAAAAATATTTCCTGAGATAAAACATGTTTATTTTATTTGTTTTCAATCAATGTCAAACATTTATTGGGAAATTTTAAACATTTATTTGACGGGAAATCTCTCGAATGAAGAGGCAATTTGCACCCGTCATACCATGACGGGTGAATTTCTAGTTACTAATAAAAATACTGCTTAAAAAATTTATCTGTTATTGCCCTCCTAAGCCAAGCGCCCTTATTTAGACAAAGTCCTATTAATGCAAAAAAAACTAACAAAATCTAAAATTTTCTGAAATTCCAAAAAGGAAACATTCTTGCAACTGCATTTACTGATATAATAGTTAATTGCAAGTAAATAAATTGATAAAAAATTCAACAAATTTGCCCTTCTCTTCTTCACATTGCAAAAAACGACTTTCGGGCGTGACTTGAAACTAAAAAGCCTATATTACCAACCGAATGTTTGATATGTGGTGCCATCGACTGAATATAAAAGAAACGAGCAGTTAAAAATAATTTTATTATAAAATTTATGTTGAAAAAGCTCTACGGCGAATTTCATCCATTTAGCTCGCTGCGTTTTTGAGTTACAGTGTTAACACAATTAAAGCCCAAATTAATTTAAAGAATTTATTTCAATAAACTTCTAAAAAATTGAGTTTAAAAAACCAAGATTAAGTTAACTGTTAAGTTGAATTAAAATCGGAAAAAAATGTTTTCTTTATTTTATTTATTTATTATTTATTTTTCTTCTTCTTTTTATTAGAAAAAATATTTTAAAAAATTGGTAGAAAATCATTTAAAAAAAAACTTTTTTCACATAAATACTAAAGATTAAAATGTAATAAAATATCACTTTTCTAATTCCTTTCCACTACCGTCAAAAATAAATCAAAGGAAAAATATTTTTTTTTTTTTAAATTGACGACATTTTGACTTCAAAATCTAGATAATTGGTGGTATATGCCTTTTGAAAACTAATTAGGAGTTTGGTAATACCTATTGGCTTGCTAGGCAAAGCAAAAAAGAAGCAAAGGAATGCATTCGGTTTAGCCACGGAAATGAAACGTAACTGTCCTATAAATAGGACGGTGGGCGCTAACGGGTTAACATGCCCATGGACGGATAGACAGAGCCTTTGACGGATTTCGTCCAAAATTTGATACAGTTCTACAGTTCTGGTGTAAAGACAAATTTCTACTTCGTTCTGCTGTTGAGTTATCTTGCTCAGAAACAGCCATATATCTGAAAATGTGTTTTCCGGACTGAGGGAGATCTAAAACATGGAAATAATCAAAACATAGCAAAAAAAAAAATTTTTTTTAAACCCTGGAAGTCGAGTTTTTTGACGATTGCAATACTTCCTTCTGTTTGTATACTCCGCATACGAGAAGGGCCATTTTTTTCTAGTAGTGATATAATCAAACAACTTTGGGACAGAATTAAGTTAAGAAAATAAATTCAATTAGCTTATTGGATTGGATTAATTTTTTGTTAATTAAGTTTATTAATTATTAATTAATTAGCAAGTCAAGACACTTAATTATGGTTCGAGACCAGAAATCGGAACATTTAGGTTTGTGTTTCATCGAAACATTTTGCGAAAACTTACGCCAACTTAAAAATTGCATTTCAAAATTGATGAATTTAGTGGTAAGTATACTTACCACGGGCTTAGAACGGGTTAATATAGTTTTACGAAAATATTTGTCTGATGATAATTCCCAGTTAGTTTTTTTTTTTTAATTTTATTTTTTTTTTTTTTTTTTTTTTTTTTTTTAAATCTGGAAGTCGAATTTTTTGACATACAAATACTTTCTGCTTGTATACTTCGTACAGAGAAAGTAAAAATATAAGCGTAACATCGTTTTATGGAAACATTTGTCTGATGACAATGCCCACTTAGTCGGTAATCGAAGCATAGCAATTTTTTTCTAAATAAAAAAATCTGAAAATCGAATTTTTGGACGACTACAATACATTCTTCTGTTTGTACACTTTTCATACGAGAAAGTAAAAATAAGCGCTTAATATAGTTTTACGATAACATTTGACTGGTGATAATGCACAATTCGTCGATAATCAAAACATAGCAAAAAATTAAAAATGCATAAAAAAAAATCTGGAAGACGAATTTTTTCATGATTACAATATTTTCTGTTTGTATACTTCGTATAGTGCCGTTCTTAAACCTAAAAGGCGTATCTCGAGAAACTATAAGTTTTGGCTATGAACATTTTAGTAAATGTACATTGCGCTAGTTTTTATGAGATATGCATTTTTCTTTATGGGTTTTCTACTATTTTTTATTAAGATAAGGTTTTTTTGCTTAGGAATAATGTCGGGCATCTACACAAACATTACTAAGTAGGAAAAATCTCGAAAATAAAACAAAAAAAAATGAGATACACCTTTTACGCTTAGCAGGGCAGTAGAGTGAAAGTAAAAATAAGCGCTTACAAATAGTTTTACGATAACATTTGACTGATGATAATGCACAGTTAGTCGATAATCAAAACATACCAAAAAAATTAAAAATGCATAAAAGTCTGGAATCAGATTTTTTGACGATTACTATACTTTCTGTTTATATACTTCGTATAGAGAAAGTAAAAAATTGCGTTTATCGTTTTACGGTAACATTTCTCTAATGATAATTGCCCAACCAATCCATATCAACTTCAGAATAATTTCATCAGGATGCCGAAACTTAGCACTACTTTCTTTAGTAAACATTTGATTTATCTGCATGTTAAATTGTATTTATCTGTAAAAGCGTGGTTCATGAATCACAGCATTATTTGCAGGATTAGCAAGTGGTAGTTATCAAGGCCTGAAACGCTCACTACCATAAACTTACAAGCTAATCTTGTTTGCATACCGGTGTTTGTCTTACTTACATATTTGCTCATTGCTGTGGAGAGCGATTGCCAATAATAGTTCTTACTAAGAAGTACAAAAATTTATCTTGTTCTATAATATGAAATTCTAATTTTAAAAAATATTTTAATCATCCTCTGCCTTCAATTTATAGTCTTGCATGTCCCGGTCGGAATTCGAAATAGAGTGTTACTTAACCAATTCGAAGTTTTCTCTGGTCCCTTGAATTTCTTATCAGCATAATGTTAAAAAAAATGTCTATAATTAGAAATTTATTTCTGTTAATTTGAAGCCAATATGTGTATATATATATATACGAAACATCTTTATTAAAGGTGAACTGTAGAATATCTGGGTTAAGGAAAAGACTTTAGTTGACTCAATCTTCTTTTATTCAATCTTTGAAGATAGGTTACCTTTTCATAGGTAAAGGGATCATTTTATGCTTAGCTCCATGACCAGAATTAAAGAGGTAAAGCGCGAAGGGCAGCGCTGTTGTTGTCAGCCTACATGTTGAAATCAAAAAGGGCAGTTAACAATGCGCCGAGAGGTTATATATGGCAAAAAGGGGATTTTCCCGAAAGACTCGTGCTCGAAATGAAAGTCGTAGTGCGCTTCTTACGATGGAAGTAGAAGTAATTAAAAATGAGGTGTCGTTAAAAATGATTTAAGAAAGTTAAAAAATTAAAATATCACATATATAAAATGCTAACGTACGTGGCACAGAAGAGAGGTCAATTTCTCTTTTGCCGATGGCAATGATCGGTTTGTTTACAAAACAAAAACGGTAACCCCCTCCATGCTATTAATAGGCATAACTTCATAGTCATAACCTGTTACTATTTGTTTTGGTGTAAAAAAAACTTTTTCTCGGAAAAAAAAAGGAGTTTAAGATGAATTCACAACATTTCTTACAATATAACAACAACATTTCTCAGACGAGCCAGAGAACTTTTAGATCAATGTCAAAATGGTTTAAGTCGGCGAAGATAAAATCGTATCAATTCACAAACTCAGGTGAACTACAGAGAAGGCGAAACATGGAACTTACTATTGTGAACTTGTGTATTGGCCACTATTCTGTTATGCGCACACCACTTGGTTCCTTTTTTTCGTCTTGGCGAATTTTTTTGGAGAGCAGAATCGCCAGTTTGGCTCTAGAAGCGTCAGGAAAATCATGGTATGCGTATAATCGAGCGTAGATGCTCTGCACGGGATCAGCTATTATTAAAAATTGTAATAAAATGCTCCAATTTCTTAATTGTTTTCGTGTATCGAAAACGTCCGTATCTTGCGTCATCAGTGACAGTACGTGAATAACATTTTAAGGCCCTTCATTCACTCAAAACTTGGTGCAATGAGACTTTGTACTGTTGTACAATGTATTCAATCGAAAATTCCATGCTACTTTTTACACCATAAACACGCTTGCTGTGAATTGTACCGTTTATTAAAATAACAGTTATACCGTTTATTATCGTATTCACATACACGAACAAACAGAATCGACAATAGTTAACTCGTAGACGGATTGGGTCCAAAATCTGACACACATCAACAATTTTAGTCATAAAACCACATGCTACATTTAATCTAACTTATTGCGTTATAGAGTTACCCTGTTCAAATGCACATGGATGGACAGACAAACTTGCAGTAGACAGACGTCGTCCAAAATTTGATACAAATCTGCAATTGTAGTGTTAAGACTGACATCAAATTTTATTCGTTTCCAGCTCGTTGCGTTTTTGAGTTATCGTGCTCACAGACACAATTCCAGAATTTATTTTTTTTTTCGGACTTAAATGTGAAAATTCGTGGGAGATTTCAAGAATTTCAATTCAAGAATCTTCTGAACAGCTACAATACTTTCTTTTTCTATACTTCCTTAAACGAAAAAATAAAAATGCGACTTGTTTTATATGGGGGAGGAAACAATTGCTTCAAAAATGAATTTAATGCTTTCCAAAAACCGAGTTTTATTCAAAACTAGCCGCCTTCGGGGACCAGCTTGTTCGCCGGGATTACTGTTTGTGCTTAATTTCAATTGAATCTCTTACGCATAATTTGATATTCATGATTCTCTTAACAAAATAATCTTAATCTTCAGATTGTTATAGACATCTAACCCCTGTTTTGCATATGATCTGTTCATCGTCTATATGAATGTTTCTAATGAAGTCTAGTAATTGTCCGAATCATCTAACGTCTAATTGCAAGTTGTCAGTAACAAAATATGCATTTCACTTCAACATTAAAATTTTCGCCGCACATTTTAAGTACAGCAACATGTTAGCTGAATTAAAACGTGACGATAAAAAATATTTGAAGATTCGCAACCATAATCTTTGAACTTATTAAGTATATTTGGAAATATATCTAGTATCTTAGAGGCCTTTGCTTTCAAATTTCACACACACACAAAACGATGATTTGTGTACTTGAACTTTCAACAAAGGAAGACAAACACCCAATATTTGTATAAGTAATGAAAACGGTTTAAACTGCATTGCAACAAGAAAAGTATCGTTGTAAATCCTGAATAAAATATATCCTTGAAAATTTATTAAAATTAGGGGGGAAATTGGACGCGTATTAACTTAAATTGATATCGTTCAAAATATTTTTTTTACATTTTAGGATGGTGTAAAAGTCATTTTAATGCTGTAATATATTCTAATGTTATCGCGGGAAAACATCCGATTTCATTAATTTTTAATTAATTAGCATTTCAAAAGAATTCGCTCGGTGTACATTCCCGCCATGCAAAATAAGTTTGTGCCAAATTTCGGAGCTCTAGGTCAAATGGCCTGTAGAGCACCAACACACATACATTCTTTTTTATTATTAGTAGAGATGAACGGAAATGTTCCTATAAGTATCAGAAACAATCGAATTAACGGCACATTATCGCATAAACTAAATAAACACAGAGAACATTTTTTTTTTTTTTTTACAAGACTCGCAGTCATGTTTACCAACTCTAAAAAGGAAATGCTCACGTGACGCACAACTTTACACGCATTAGCACTTTCCAAACGCATGAACCTGCTGCGACTATGAATCTACACGGGAGAATAAGGCACCCGCATCGAGTTCCCTTTTTTCTTAACCCTATGGAACAACTCACGAACTTGGTCAACTTCGGAATTGTTTACAAACGCATCCGGGATCAAAAGCGTGAACCAAGCACCTGCTGGGAACAGCACGAAATAGGACTTTCGGCTTCGAAGGCTTAATTTTCAGCTCTTTCATTCCTTTGTTTCAAATTATCGATGTTCATCGTTAAGTATCTTTCCACAGAGCTTGCTCATATGCGTCGGAGATCAGACATTTTGTTGACAGAGAAAACACTTCGGGTGAGAAATAAAAACTTCATTCTGGGTTAACTAAACAAGTATAGCTACAATCAGGAATGATACACATTTGGGTTAATTATGAGATCTGAATAAGCTTTGAAAATGAGTAGCAGATGAGAAGTGGCGTAGCTCCAAATTTTGTCGCCCAGGGCGAACTTGAAATACGCTTGCCTTACTTTATAAGTTACATAGAACACATAAACCTCAAAATAATAAATTCCGGTGGAAAAAACCTTTTATTAGTAAAATAATTCATCGTTTGACGCCCTCGACATCTGCGATAGATAGCGAAATCGCCGGTGAAACACTAGTCTTTTTCTGGCAAATCGGCAATTTATCGACTTAAGGCGAAAAATAATGATGGGCACAATAATTGAGCAACTACCGCTCTCTTAGTTATAAAATTGATTTCCTGCGTGTCTGATTTTGCAGCCCTTTTCAAAGTGTCAAATGTGGCGGACCCGCCCCTTTTAGCTACGCCACGGTGCCTGGGTGCACTACATTGTGACAGGTAAAAATCTAACGTTAAACGACACATTCATGTCAATATTTTACTATTTGAACATCAGTAGAAAAGATCTCCCCACAACTTTCTCGTATACTTGCCGAAAAGTTTTGTGTATAACTTGATAGTACAGTAAATCACCGTTTATGCGTCTTTGAAGGGACTGACGTAAAACGACGTATAAATGAAAAGACGTATAATCGAGATTTTAATAAACAACTTCGGTTATTACAAATTGAATGCTACTAATCCAAGTACATTTTAACGTAATAATTTTAAAAGTTTTTTTTTTTCTTGGTACTAGTATATACTACTAAATAGTTTTGAAAACAATAATGAAATTTTAAAATTAAACTTTTATTATACAAGTTCGAAAAATCATACTTTTATTGCGTATCTTGAATACTAATATGCATTTCTCGTTTAATACGGTTTATGAGCACGCAGATAGAAGTTAAATTTTTAAAAATCTTTAATGCTGACGTGATAATTGTTGGTGAGTATTAAGTATTGCATTATGAATCGAATTAAGTTCATTGAATATTTTTTCATTGGTGTTTTGACAAATAAAATAAGTTCTATTGGTCTTTGAAAGAAGGTGGAATTACTTCTTCACATTCGTCTTCATCATGCTATCCCTCCTGCTTTCTATGAAAAACCAGCGGGAGTGGTCTCCCCTAAACTTTCTCGTATACTCCTAACACATGTAGAGAAAACTAGAATAATAAAAGACGTGAAATAAACTTCCGTGGCAAGTAAACCAAAGTTGGAACCACGCGTGGTTTGAAAGATCAAAGCAAATTCTAATCCCCTGGGCATTCTTTTGCGCAACAGGACCTGGCGAGACTCCCTAAATGTTTGCTACCTTACAAAATCGCGCCAGAATTGGTTTTTGGCAAACTGCCAAGTTTTCGGAACGTCCCTTCTTCTTTGCACAGGCATTCCCACCAGCAGGCATGCGCAGGGAGTTTGTTTCAAAACTGAACAAGTATGCGATTATACAGACCGACAGACAGTCAACCCTTTGACGGATTTGGCCCAAAATTTTATACGGACTTACATTCATAACGATAAAACTGTGTACCAAATTTTATCCATTTAGCTAATCAAGTTTTTGAGTTATAGCGTTCACATGACCGCGGACATACAAATAGACTTCCCGCTGACGGATTTTGTCCAAAATTTGATAGAAACCTACAAATTATGTTTAAAGACCACATACCAAATTTCATCCCCGTAGCTCTAATAGTTTTCGAGTTATCGTGTTCACAGACAGACATAATTCCAAAATTGTGTTTTTCGGACTCAGAGAGGTCTAAAACGTGGAGATTCGTCAAAATCTCGAGTTCGAATTTTTTGATGATTACAATACTTTCTCTTTGTGTACTTCGTACACGAGAAAGTAAAAAGGAACAGAGAAAAAACAATGATCGAGGCAGAAAGTCTGCAAATTTTAGAAAGTGAAAAAAACGACGTATTACCGAAGCTTTGAGTCCTTTGCGCCGTATAAATTAAGTATCGTTACAATGGGAGCGAATGAACCTGGATTGTGATGAAACGACGCATAAATGATAAACGTATAAACCAGGGATGGGGAACTTTTTCGCACTGAAAGGCATCATCACATTTCGGCAGTTGACAAAAGGCCGAACGAGCAAAATCTTACGGGTTATTGTTCTGTAATTATCATTACATTACAGACAATTACAGATTTCAATGCTAATTGTAGATAACTGGTAAGCCGCATAAGAAACTGAAGAAGGCCAAATGTGGACATAAGGCTGCAGGTTCCCCATCCCAGATATAAACGGTGCTTTACTGTATAGTGAAGAGAACCGAGTACGCATTTTGGATCTCTTCTTCAGAATATGATATAGACCTATAAATTTAGCGTCATTTAACGGATATTTAACATTTCACATATAAACGGACAGACAAACAAATTGTTGTTTGTCCTTAATCCCCCTATGAAGGGGCTGTAATTCTGGAGCAAAAATCCCGCCTAGGATTTACTCTAAAATTAAACACACATCTACAATTTTGGCGCAAAAATAATACACTGAAATTCACTCATCTAGCTTGTCGTGTTTTAGAGTCATCGCGTTCACATATGCACGAAGAGAAAGAGCGACAGGCAGTTAACGGATTAGATCCAAAATTTGATACCGATTTATTGTTATTGAAACTTCAGAGCTGAAAGACAGTTTTTACAAGTGCAATTTGGAAAAACAACAGTATTTACAAACTACTCCCCAAAGGCTTTATTAAATAAAGAAAAACTAGCTTTTGAACTATTTTATTGTTTGCGATTTTTAAAATAAAATTAAACGTTAATTATTTTCATGGTTACTCTAACACATAATTCCCCTCCCCCCACAAAAAACAAATCCAACAAAAGTAATGATATAACATTCTGATGCATCAAACGGATGGTGGCGTTTGTCTTAAACGGCAAATTGAGTTCGGTTCTTAAATCAAAACAATTCTTAATTAAAATTAGTTCTTAATTTATCCAATTCTATTCATCTGTGTCTGAAAATGGATGAAAAGAACGATATAACGATTTCATTTTTTAAAAAAGGTAACACAGATGAACTCGATTAACAAACCACGCAGTTTAAAACCATTTCCGTAAGTTCAATTCTGGATTTTTTCTTCTTTTTTTTTTTTAATTCTTCAGTTAAAAAAATTTAAAGAAGCGATAACTTCCCCACCTAATTCTTTTCAAAATTTTCATCGACATAACGTACAAATACCTTCGGTCTAAATATTCGAATGAAAAAAAGACAGGACAAGCAAGACCAAAAGTTTTGAAAATCAAATTTTGCCATCTATTATAACTCCTTACCAATGCGAATATTCTTTAGTATATTGATCCATTCTATTTTGGGAATGTTTCGATTCAGAGATACGAAATATGGAACATAAGAGATGTTAAGTGGCTGGGCGAATTGTTTCCGATTATATCAATTTTAGAAGCATTGGGAATCTTATTTGATTGCATTTTATTGCTTTGATTAATAAAATAGAGATTACAACAAATTTCTAAGCAACGATGCTTACATCACTACAGTTACATTTAAATGTCAGTAAGCTTTCGCGTTGCCGTAAAATGTCCGTCTAAAAATACTGATAAAAAACTGAACTTAATTACTTCATCATGCTTTTCGATCACAACATATATTACCTAAATGCATGAAACTTGATAATACTTATCACTGACTTATTTACAGTTCTGACTATTATTGAAAAGAAAACGATAAAATTCATTTTTGCAACAAAATCTGAAGTTGATTAGCACTGCAAACGATATTCTTTATTATTTCTTCCTGAGATCTAATATGTTTATTTATTTATCTTTTGGAACACGAAGTCCGAGGAAATGTCGGAGGGGAAAAAAGGCAATTGAAAAAAATTCATTCAGAGGACATTCTATTTGTAACTAATAGCTATCTACTTCGGTTTCATTACATCTTGCATTCAGATGTCACAAAAACATTATCACCCATGAATCTCAAAATCTGGCATTAAAAAGTTACCATAAAAAGCATTACACTTATATTAAGCCAAATATTACGTCAGAGAGGAAAAAGAACTCACTGAAAAGGAAAAGGAAGAGCTCAAAGCAGATAACCAACAGTAAAAAAAAAAAGCAGGAAGTCTGATTCTCAAAAGCATTGTTTACGTTAGTCCAGTTGACTTCCAAGACGCTGTTTTATGGTGACTTTTGAATTGAAGACATTTTTTAATAAATGTAAGCTTAAGAATTTTTAACAAAAACTAATCTCTACATAGATGGGTAAATTTTGAAATGCAGCTAGAGTTTTTAGAGAGAAAAAAAACGTCTAATTTTAAATATGTTCTGCTAATACTAGCATTTGCAGAATTCAACATTTAAATATGCACATCAAGCAATTAGAACTGCCTCTATCAAGTAAAATTACTCTTTAAAAGTTTTTAAAAAGCAAAAGAATGAAACAAAGGTAATTCTAAAAAAGATAACCGACTTCATTTTACCACACAAAGCATAAATAATTAATGCTTAGCAAAGAATTCATCACATTACAAAAGCAATGACCTGAAAAAAAAAAAGCAAAGTTTATTTGTTTTGTTTTTCCCCTGTCAAAGTTTGACAATAGAATCAAACTCCATAGGGTAAAATTCAAAATGAGAGTCTGAAGATTATCTGATATGGAAAACGATTTCTCAAAACTTCACAGGGGAAAACTATCAACAGTTCTTCATTTGGAGTTGCAGACAGCATGATGGGAGAGTGCAAAATGTTCTGATTTTTTTTTTTTTAATATAGATGGTCAAATAAAAATTATGTTCATTATTTGCAGTGAAAAAATTATGTTTTCACTACCACAGAAAGATTATTTATTTATAAACAAAATCCAAGATCTTCTATTAATATAGCAATTTATCTAATATAGCAATTTTTAGCAAAAAAGAAAGAGCTTTCTCTAATTTTCAAGTCATTGGAACATAGAAGTCAAGTCATAGGAACAGTGACCAATTATTTTTTTTTTCCTCAGGACAACTAACATTTAGGTAATAATACGTGTATTCAAAAAAAATTCACATTTCTCAAATTATTTATTAACAAAAAGAACAGAAATGAACGCATGAAAATAAATAATTTATGTTGCCTTGTATTTTTCTGAAGAATAGATTTTTGCTTCAGTATATTTGGTGTTGATTTCAAATAAAAATGAAATTCTCAGAAGGATTTCTTTAAATTTCGGATTTTTTGTGCCTTTTTTGAAATTGCAACCATGGGTTGCTCTCGTGCTGAAAACAGGACATTTCGGCGTCTCGAAACTGTGCTTGGGGACAATGGGATAGGCTATCTAAAAATGGGACTGTCCCTCTCAAAATGGAATGAATGGTTATGTTATTTATACTGCATGTAGGATTAATACATGTCTTCCCTCATGAAAAATAAACTTGTCCACACATGTCACAATACCACACAACTAATAAATAACACTGTCTTCATGGTGAGGCTCATCATATTAGTATTGCGAGGGGAAAGATAACTTAAAGATTTAGCTGCATAGCATGTGCACAAGCCTATATAAGTAGAGGTAAAAAATCTACTGCATCTGTGCCCTAAGAAGAAAGTTAAAGTGTCTGTTTATAAAATAATTATCACTACAAGCAAATACTTAAAACAAAATTCAAAATATTCAGACTATTTTATGCCTTTAAGTGCTCTAATTGTTAGAGCTGCCATACGTCCCAGATATACGGGACTGTCACCATATTTCACTACTCAGTCCTGTACTACTTATTCTTCCCCCTTTTCTCCCTAAACTCTGCGTGAGAAACCAGTGAAAGAAACAGATTGTCCGTGGAAATAACTGAAGCAATTTTGATTTGCTATTATAATTTTAAAATGACTTGTGACAAATTTCTTAATTATGTGAAAGGAGAAAATGTTATAATTAAGAAAGCAAAATCAACTTTAAAATATGGCTGGGCTATAAAAGATTAGCCTAGCATCTTTTTTTATTATTCTAAGTGTTTATTTTATTAGATTGCTTAATCTTTAATGATTTTTTAATCAACGTAAAATAAACCATTACCTACTCACTTTTTTCATGTTTTATTTATTTAGTACTTATAAGTCCCATATCAATGCTTGGCAATTACGGCATCCCTACTAATGGTGGCAATAACCATAATAATATATTTAAAGAATTGCTTATTTATTAATTAATTTGGAAAATGTAATGTAATTAATTTAGGAGGTAATTACTTGATTAAAGTTTTTTTAATATTTGAGTTCAGATGATCATCTTCATATTTAAAGATAAAGTACAACAGCATGAAAATATTAATGGTGAAAGGATTAATTAACATCAAAAAATCAATGTAATAAGCAACAAAATACTTAAGGATAATACTAAACCATTTTTGAATACAAAAAAAAAGAGAATTCAACTAGTATCAATAATCAACGAATGCAACTTGTCTTCTCATAAATAAAGAAAAAAGGATTAAAATGATTGATTACAAACAGAATGTGCGAATTCAGTTACTCAGATTCTTCTTAAGAAGCTTTAAAAAAGAGGTGTCTTGAATTTCTTTTCACAAAATGTTAATGTCATGCACTCAATGGCTCTTTCTGCAAGCTGAAAACAGTTGCTATTTTAAACCGAAAAAAGAAATGCAAAAATGATTCCAAAGAGACAGTAGTGAACAATAGTAATTCAAAAAAAAGTCTCTTTCCTACAAGAGGATTTGAATTAGAACAGAATAACAACTATGTTCTTTGTGATATATACTCTTTTCCTTATAGCAAGTCAAAAGGGAGTAACAAACTGAAACACTTATGAAAAGGTCATTGGATCCCAATTATCCATATTTCGAATTTTACAACATCATAATTTCCACTCAACGGTTCCAATTTCTCCAAAAGAAACCATCCAACAGTTTCATAAACAACAATTAAAACCAAAAACATAAATATATGAGATGGTACAATTTTTTTTAATTATATGTACCTACCATGAGAACCTTTTTATTACTGTAAATGGAATATTCACTTAAAGTATATATAAAAAAATATTAAGTCCCTATTCTAACTTAATAAAAAGTTCAATTTTAAAAAAAACAATTAACTCGCATTAAAGCTATATTACAAAATTTAGCTTCTGAAGAATTGGCCTTTCAACTCTTACTATACTTAAAATATGGGAACTCTACCATGAGCAAAGTGGTTGAATACTGGAAAAAGTTTCAGTAATAAGAACAAAAATATAATATTTGTTTCTTTAGCTCTTGCTACTTTTTTTTTTAAAAAACTTTGCACAGCTAATTGTGTTACTGTTTGTGATTTTTTATTTTATCTTTTTGCTGCGGTCGATCTTCAATCCTTACAGAACTATTCATGTCATTATGAAAACTTATTTTATGGGGGGGGGGGGGGTTTTTTGACACGTTCAGATGAAATCTTATAAAACTCTTCCAGAAAGATTAACTGTTATCTTTTCAAAGCATTTGCTGTATGATAATCTGTAATTTTAAAATGAGCCATTTAATCATTTCTTCAGCTTTCATTCTGAATGAATAACAGCATCAATTTATTTACATTCACTCATTTACTTTACAACTTGCAAATTTCATTTTCAGTTCTAATTGCCATTCTAAAATTTTAATTATAGGATAAACTAAAAAGTTCACAATGACAAAGGACATTAAAGTAAAAAATATAGTTCTGTTCAAATAAAATGCCAAAATTCTATTTTGTGAAGCAAAAAGAAGACAGAAATTAGCATTAGCTGAGAGCATGGACTTATATATTTTTTTTCCCCTTGTAAGTACAGATTCATTTGAAACAGAGCTCCTTACACAGTGGGTTTCGACCCTAAGAAGAGTTAAGAACGTGAATTTTTGGATACCAAAAAAGTAATATGAAATAAGATACTTCATTAAGTCATTAAAATAACGATAACAAATGTTTTCTTTTTTCTTTGCTATCGATTAATGTCTTGTTTTCATGCTTTATTTTGATAAAAATGTATATAGATGGATTTTTAAATTTCAAAAAACTAATAAGAGATAAGAAACATCATTAATCAACATTAACAATTGCCTTCTTTTTTATCTGTCATCAAGTGTTTTGGGCTTCACATCTATAAAAATATATATTTGAACTCAGCAAATAATTTTTCATCCAAACATAAGATCATGAGGAAAGAGGTTATGAGTGGGAAAAAGTGCTAGAAATTGTAAATTAAAAGAAGTTACTAAAACAAAGATGGGAAATCTGCAGCTTCAAGGCATGTGGCCTTCTCAAGTTTCTTCTGCGGCCTTACAAGTTATTTACAACTTGCATCGAAATATATAATTGTCTATAATCTCTACTAATAATAAATGAGTGTGTGTGTCTGCATGTTGGTCCACTACAGGGCAGACTGTAGAGTTGGAGCTACGAAATTTGGCACAAACATACTTTGAAGGGTAGGAATGTGCATCTCAGAGCTCTATTTTGGAAATTTTAATTAATTAAAAATTAGGCGAAATTTTGGCGTTTTTCCTTAATAACTTCCGAAAATATTACAGCACAAAAATCATTTTTACACCAAATGAAAGTGCAAAAAATTACCTTTCCAATGATATCAATTAAATTTCCATGCAATGTTTTCTCGAATTTTAATAAATTTTTAAAAATATCTTTGACGTAATTTACAATACTTTTCATTGTTGTAATGCAACTCAAACCATTTTCATTTTTTAAACAAATATTTAATTGCACATTTTTTTTTTCATTGTTGTAATCCAAGATAGGATCCGAATACATTTTGCTTTCATATTTTATTTCATCCAGATTTTTGTGAAATCTGTAAACAAAGCTCTCTGAAATATTGTTTTGCTTACATTAAGAAATATATCCATTAAGCTGAATGGTTATGGTTGCTATGTTTTCAATCTTTTCTCAGCATGTTTTAATCCAGCTAACATGCCGCTGGCCATAAAATATGCTGTGTCATTTTAATGTTGAAATCAAATGCATATTTTACAAGAGCAATAAGAAAGTGAAGGTAGTGCCAACAACATGGAAGTAGAGCTTATATGACATTGTCAGTTATTTGACTCCATTGGGAACATTTATATAGACAATGAACAGAAGAGGTCCAAGGTCACTAATACAACATGGCTTAAATATCTAACATAATCTGAAGTTTAAAATTACGTGGTTAATCTGGAGACTACGGAGCTGACTTAATTTGTTCCTTTTAGGATCGCCAACTCTTTGCCGCCAAGAGCAGAGAGGATATTGGTTTTGGTTGCGCAATGAAGTTTTTAACGAGCGATAGGCGCGCAAATTAATCTTTTCATCAGTGTTTTGCGCATTACGCTATATTGTACCTTGCTTCAATTGGACTGTTTAGGTCATCTCTTTGATGTGATTGGTCGATTTATCCGAATTTCAATAAAATTTTGTTTGGAATTCTTCGGTTTGAATATCGGTTCAGTACTGTGTATGTTATTCTGTGCATTTTGCTTCTCAATGAATAAGCGAAGCTATGAGGATTCCACTATGCTGGAAACGAATCCAATGTTTTTATAAGTTAAAAAGTTTTGCCCGGTACACGCTTGAAATGCTGCAGGCATTGCGTGCAGAAATTCTTGTTGTCGAAATTTTTTTAAAAACCTAGATTCTTAACATTTAATGAACCGTAGCTACTAATTTCCTGCTATACTGAAAGCAAAGACGACGATGTATTTTTAAATTAAAAAATTTGCCCAGTTCACACATGGAATGTCGGAGGAATTGCATGCTCAATCTCTCCTTTTTAAGTGAGGCATGTGCAAGAGAACAATAAAAAGCGCACTGCACATCCAAAACAGTATTTGGTGACGGCAAATGAAATTGCATCAAGAAAAATTGACGAACCAATTACATTGCTAAGAGAACCATGACTATCAAATGATGCAAGATTCAACTGAAATCATATTTCCAGTGAACAAGTTGGTCGCCGAAGGTGGCTAGTATAATAATAACTACAGAATAATAACCCTTAAAATTCTTCTTGTGCAGCTTTTTGCCCAACTGCCAAAATTTAATGAGACATTTCAGTGCAAAAGATTTCCCACTCCTGTGTACTATAATTTTAGCAGGTCAAAATAATTTCATGAGACTTTTAATAAAAATTATTTTTTATTTAACTCTTTTCTTTACAATGTAATTTCTGCATGATAATCTATAATTATAAGAGGAGTCATTTAATCATTACTTCAGCTTTCATTCTGAATCAATACTAGCATCAATTATTTGCATTCACTCATTTATTTAACAACTTGCACTTTCATTTTTAATTCCAACTGCCATTTTAAAATTTTAATTATAAAAAATTTAAAAGTTCTTTTATTGTGATGACAGAACGTCGCCCCATGTCCCCGATGCCATTACAGCAACTAAACCGGTTGAATGGACATGGGGCTATTGTGATGACAAAGGAAATTCCAGATGTAAACCAGCAGGAAGGTTCTGCCTTTAACTTTTCTGTATATAATTATTAGGGATGTAACAAATAGTGATTTGGCTGAATATCTACATTTTAAAAACATTTCACTTTTGATGGTAAAATAAAATATTCCTCACATTTTAAATGAAAAAAATTAAAAATTTAAAAAATTTATTATTTTTATTTTTTTTAGTGATTTTATTAAATATTAAAACATTGATATATTTTTGTGATATTTTAAACATTTTAATTTCAACAATAAGACAATGTGGCTCTCACAAATCTAATTAAATTATAGTAGCATAATTTTATCTATAAATACATTAGATTATATTTTAAGATTTTTTTTAGAAAATTTATTAAAATCTTTAAAAAATTAAAAACTTGGTTGTCATGCTTTTTATCTTTCACTTAACTATAACAAATTTCTTTTCTTCAAGTCAGAATGTCCTTTAAAATATATTCTTCACTTCTACTTAATACCCAGTAAAACATTTCTCCTTTTCTTTAAAAGTTATTTAACCTGATATCATTTATCGAGACCTCTCTCTCCCCCTTAAAATTGAATAAATGTTGAGATTTTTTGATAATAAGTGTACTGAAATGAAATTCTGTAATATCCTTTATTAAATATATATTTTAAAAAATTTTTATCCTAAATTTATTTGGGCAAAAATTATTACTCTTGCATCATAATTGTTGGTTTTATGGTGATAAATGACATGTAAAGTTATTAAATACATTTAATGTACTATGCAACTTAAAATTGAGAAAATGTTAGGAGATATTTGGATAATAAATGTAGGTTAAAATCTAGAAGTTGGAACACACTCTTATTAAAACGGTGCCAGAACATCAAGTCGCCAAAGAAAGATGGATGCTAATGGGAAACAAACAGGCATCGGTTACAGTTAAAAATTAATCGTTTACAGTTTAATCTTGTTTCGAACCCATCGTGTTTCTGGTTTGTCGTTGCACTATCTCCCGTTTCAAATGTAGAATTTCAACAAAACTATTAGCTCGCCTAGCTCATTGAATGTAAGGAATCTGTGTCTTTTAATTATTCTATCGAAGCAGTAGAAATTGTGCTTGCACCGCCTGCGGAATCTGAAGTGGGCACCGGGCAAATTCTTTTAACTTAAAAAAACATCAGCGGCTTCGCTTTCAACAAAGCGGGAACCTAGTAGCTTCACTAGCTTAGTGAATGTATGGAATCAGATTCTTTTGATTACTCTAATGAAGCAGAAGAACAAGTAATTCTAAAAAATTAAGACTTACTGAGTTCTAATATTTAGACATGGGAGGAAACGCTCTAACTATATCAAAAAGAAAAATGAACAATGCAGCACATCAAGGAAACCATTATGCAGGTGAAAACAGCATTCCAAATGATCAATTCCAAAATTTGACCAAGTAACTTCAAAAATTCCATGCAAACGATTTTTATTATAAGGCAAAGAAAAAAAAACTCTCAATTATGTAATCAGAAAAATATATAATCAGTAATTTATATATATCCAAGTTCTATTTTTCATTTATTTACTATTAGAAACTATCCTAATTAAAATATATTTTATTATTCAATTAAATATTTAATAAATATTTTTTTAAAGTTTTATAATAATCAGCATAATATGTAAACGACTCAAAATGTTTGCTGTGACGTAAGAGATCTAGCCGATGGGTTGCCAATGGAATTAATCCGCTTGATCCATCCGGTAACAATATTGGTGACGAAATCGCATGTGTTCCAATTTTTAGATACCAACCTAAATGTATTGAAATATAATTCTGCAATATTCTTTGTTTAATAAATTTTAAAAAAAATTATTATCCTGAATTTATTTGGCCGAATATTTATTTAGTATTCCACAAGAGGGCCAAAAATTATTGCTCTTGCATCATAACTGCAAGTCTTACAATGATAAATGACTTGTAAAGTTATTAAATACATTTGTGTATTATGTAGCTTAAAACTGGGTGAATGTTAAGAGATTTTTGGATAAAAAATGCACTGAAATATAATTCTAAAATTTTCTTTATTTTATTATTTAACAGCATATTTTTTTAAAAAATTATTGTCTTGGAAAATATTTGGCTGAATATTTGCTTAGTATTCTGACAGCCAAATATTCAGCTAAAGGGCCAAATACTGAATAGTTGATGAATATTCATTACATCCCTAATAATTATACACTCTAATAAACACAAAATGGCACATTCTGTGTTTAGCTCCGTAATATAATGAGCAAAATTGAGAATTATACATTTTGGACCTCTTCCTGTTAACCGATTAAGCCCAAAATTTGATATAGGTCATTAATTTGAGTTAAGACATTCACACCAAATTTCATTTATCTACCTTTGTTGCATTTTTGAATTATCATGTCCATATGCAATTAACAGACAGACAGTCAACCAGTTAATGGACAGTCCAAAATTTCATACAATTCTCCGATATAGTAATTACACTACATGCCAAATTTTGTTTGTTTTTTTTTAAGTTATTGAGTTCATATGGACATGGATGGGCAAACTGACTTCCCATCGATGGATTTCATCTTAAATTTGATACAAATATATAATTTACACAAAAGAACCCCCACACCAAACTTCATTTGTCTAATCTGTTACATTTTTTAGTTATCATGATCAGAAACAGAATAACAAACATAATTCTGAAAATGTTTTTTTCAAACTCTTGGAGGTCTGAAACATGGAGATTCATCATAATAATGGACAGAATCTTTTGACAATAATAATTATTTTTAAAAATATTGACTTAATTACTTAATTATTATTAATTTAATTTATAAAGTTTAAAATGGTTATAGAATGAATATATTTAAAAAATTTTCAAGAAACAATTTCTGAAATAGAACATTCTTAAGTCATTCAAAAAATGCTAATTTCTGAATTTCCTTACTTTTAGAGACATGTTGCTTTGATCTGCATCCTAATAATACTGTTTTTCCCTATTTAAACATAATTTTGACAATGCACACTAAATGCTTTTTCTAAAATTCTTAGTTGCAGAGATAAATAGCTTTATGGCAACTCCATCTCAATAATAAATAACAAATAAGCCACCACAGCATATATTCTTACAATTAATGCTATTACAACTAACTACACTTCTTTTAATCAAAGTACATTATTTCAGAAATTTTCAACATCACCCTGAGTGATTCATACTAGATACATGTTCAAAAAAAAAAGAAGGGTAAATATTCAATCACTGATAGATTTAATGCTCTTAGTCTCATTAGTTTTTTTTCATTAACTATAAACAACCAAATACAACAAACTTGCAGGACAAATTTAGTAAAAATTCACATGGTTCACATAATATTAATTTATCTTGCGAGCACATTTAGATTTGATTCTTCCACTCATATAGAAAAGTGATATTTGGCCCTAACTTTTATAATTGGTGAACACTGCAGTCAAATTGAGAGAAAAGCAACCTTGATCACTATGTTAGCAAATGATTTTGATAAGTGATGTGCAATGGATACCGCTTAATGTGATCGCAGTTAATGTTATCATTTGCTTTATATTAACAAAACACTCTGGTCCCGAACTGCCGTATTCAAATGTACACAAAAATATTTGTTTAGTGTGATCACTACATCATTTAACGTCATCAGTTTTGAAGTAGAGAATTGACCAAGATCCTTCATTTTCAACCAGCGTTAAAAAATTGACTTTTGACGTTCGTAGAATTAATTGCTCCACTTGTAAAAAAATCCCTCCAACGAACGCCAAAATGAGGCAAGCACTTGATATTTTGAAATGCGCCACGTAGCATCATTTCAACAAACTTAAAAAAGAAACAGTTCATAAGTGAACTGTTAAGGAATAATTATCAACAATTAATGTTTTTAATTGTTGTTTTCGAAATAAATTATGGATAAGCCAGAGGTAAGCATTGTTTTTTATATATATATTTTTTTTTTCTTCTTTTCCCTTGATGTGATAAAAATATAGTTGAATATAGTCTTTACCCAATTCAGTTACTGTTATCAAAATTCTTAAGTCTTGAAGTGATCACATTAAACGACATCTATTGTAGTTGCAAAATAAGCAGTGCCAGAATGCTGTAACCTAGGCAACAAAAGTCGTTCTGTTTTATAGATGTTTTCACAATTTTTTATTTATTTCTAGTGAAAAGAAAAAAAGCAATGCCAAAACGCCATTCCGTCTCCACTACACCCCCGATCGCGATTCTTCAGTGAAAGATTTCCAAAAAAAATTCTTTTACACTTAAAGCAATTATATTAAAAATGTTACTTACCATATTCAATAAAGCTAGATACTGTCTTTTCCCTTCTAAGAGATGAATTACAGCATTCATCATACAAAACAATCAAAGAATCCACAAGAGCTTCCACAGAGATGGATTTGGGATCTTTCTTAGGGGTGCACGAAAGAAAAACAGAATCCAGCTCGGCGGCCAGTTCCTCAGGAGGCCGGCCAGACATAATCACAGATAATTAATGTTTTGAAAATACTTCAAAAGCACAGCATACTCTGGAATACTTAAATATTTCATTCACACAGATACTGGTCTGCAATCTGGGGGAAAAAATCAAATTTTAAAATTATTATAGAAATGTAAAAAGGTTTTTAAATAAAGCAAGAATGCTAACAAGTAATATAATGCAACAAATTTGAAACAAATCCTTACAATCTATTAACTACTATTCTTTGTTGTAAGAATTTGGTGAAAGGCATTTAACTAATTAAATTGTTAATTCATGTAAGATGTTGTTTCATTTAAATTAATAATGAGTAGACAAAATAAATTTTAAGAAATAAAACAATAAAACTGGTTTAAATGTTTACAGCTTCTTTTTTTAATTCATAGAAAATAATGTATTGTACGAATTTAAAAAATAAATATTAGTATAAACAAAACTGTGCAATTAAAACTTTTGCAATCATAATTCTAATTTTCAAACTGTTTTAAAACATAAGTAATAAAATATTAAGTCACAAACAATCTGCTCCATTTTAAAATATAATGCAATAATAATTCACTTAACAAAATCAGTTAAATCACATATAATGATTTAAAGTAGCTCAATATGGGCTCAATTTCTACTGAAAATTTATTTTCCATCGAAAACACAATATATAGTTTCACACTAACTTTGCAGTAATTTGCAACAAAGTTAAATTCTAGAAAATTTGTATATTATTTTTTAATATTAACCAATAATAATTATTAAAACAGCTTATTCTCCCCAATCGGAAACTACTGACTACTCTTTAAACGTTAGTTTCGGATTAAAGTCTAATAGTCATACGGTGTTACATTTAAACCAACTTGAAGGCATGAAATAAAAAGATCTAAATTACAGTTTCATTTAATCTATTTAATAATAAAATATAATCAAATGCATACATAAATACTAACGATTTCTTTAATGATTTCATGCGGTGTGATTCTTGATTAGATTCAAACACTATCAAGGTTAGTGATGATAATAGTAAACAAAGTATTAATTCATTTAGTTATCAAGACAGATCACTAAACATTCGCACTATGAAAAAGAATTAATAACAATATTGTCGTAATTCAGAAAAAAGCATAATAAAACAAAAGAATCGACTTACATCATCAAGTTCAGCACAATGTAAACAAGCAAGCATTAAAATCACTATTAGGCATTTTTTGTAAGAACCGGAACTGCAATTATTAATTTGCTATTTATAATTTCAGAAACGACAATGTCATAGTGTCAGGTTGAATTGTACATTAAACGTGATTAATCTCATGCTCTAGAACCAGTGATTCTTTTTAAAATGTCAAAGAACAAATCGATTTTTTGATAAACACTTTTTCAACATTTCACGTCTAATCTAAAATATGGCGAAGTCCATTAAATTCGTAAGCTTATCGTCTAATGCTGCCACACAAATGTTGATAAGTCAAATAAAAACAATTTTTATTATTTTTTATTAGATCATACTATCTTAAATTATATGGAAAATAAATAAAAGATTTCTTAAAACTAAATTATGACACTGCCTTTTTCATTAGAACAGGGGATGTGAATTTTATTTCAGAGTCAAATTTTGTGAAATGTGCTTCATAAAATTCAATGGATTTCTGTTATTTAGTTTTAGATAATAAAACTAAATTACTGAAATCCATCAATTACTGACACTAATAACAATTTTTTTCATTGTAGAATCTAGAAAATTTGTATTAATATTTCAACAGAACAGTGGCATAATTAAAATCAGCCACCTGGTGAAAGACTTTACACTAAAGTTAAATTTTCCTTTGGAAGATCAAATTACGAAAGATTTTATTTTGAACAATATGGATTTGAATTTTTCCTTTCTGATTTCAAAAAAAATTATGACATTTTTCATCAAGGTTCACCCATTCATTACGAATTGTTTTGACATTTGTATGTATCCACCTGGCTTTCATTTTTGGAACTATTGCAATCTCCGTTTTGGTGAAGTGCAGATGTAAATAAAATGGTGTTTTGTTGTGTACCTTTATGTGGTGTTGACAGTTTCAAATGTGATCCATCTATCACATTTCACGAGTTCCCATCTAATCCTGACCTTGCAGCAAAATGGATAAAACAGATAAATTCTGCCGTGAAAACCAAACAGAAACCAATGTGGTTTCCTCGCGGCCGATCTGTGATATGCAGCAAGCATTTTCTGCACACGGATTTCAGAGATGACTCGGATACTCTGAAACCTCGTTCTATACCCACTGTTTTTGGTCATAAATACATTGGCTTTAACCAGGATGAAGATAATCAACCTGTTGCGAATGGAAGCAAAAAGCCCCCACTTATTGTCAAAGTCAACAGACCATCCAACAGTGAAAGTGATTTGGTGATTACTAACGTTTTTTCTCAATCCCGCGACATCAGCAATTCATATGATGAGCTGCCCGAAACTGTTTCTTCTTTGTCATCACATTCTAAAACTCCATCAGATTCTCATTCTGAGAAAAATCCATATTTAGGTTCATTGCAATACAAAAATAATTCCTCAAATGGGAATGTGTCGGAGCCTGTTAAAGATCTGGCACCAATGGTTGTCAAGACTTCAATCGGTAATAATGTTATCATCAAATCATCTGTTGTGCCAGAAGTTAGTGTGCATAGATCTGATGAAGTGCGTAAAAAGAAAATATTCAAAAAAGATCATCACCCTAAAAATGAGCTTATTGAAATAGGACCAAACACGTTTTTAAAAATCAATCCTGATATAATTAAAGTTAATAAGAAACAAACCCCGACGGGGAATACTGTTTTGCAATTTATAATGGATCAGAAACTTGCTAATCAAGCTAGTAATATACTTCCAAAAATTATTAAAACGACTTCATCAGCTGAAGAAGCAAATCAATCGGGAATCGATAACTTTGAACAATTATTGCCTGATGTGGATGCACCTGTAGAAATTCCAGAAAAAAATTCCAATAAATCCTCAGACAAAGATGAAGTTGTAGTTCAACAAATAATAGGCCATTTAGTTGATACTCATGTATGTCAAGAAACATGTAATGAGTTAAAAGGTATCGATGATGATGATATGATGGTGGTTGATAATGATACTGCAACTATTAATGCTAATAGCGCTATTTCTGACTCTGTAAATGTAGCTCCCACTCCAAATTCAAATGTGATGCTGACATCGCCTTCAAAGTTTGCACCACAAATTAATGATAATTTATTGGCCCAAAAGGCAATAAATAATTGTCTTACCAAAGCGCCTGTGTTATTTGCAACTACTGTGCCTCTTAGTCACTGTTTGACTGATAAATCCAAATATGCAGTGCAACTCAAACAGAAGGCAAGACAAATTGCATCCCTGAAGCTTAAAATTGGGACTCTTACTAAAAAGATCGAAGAACTAGAAAATAAATGTATTGTTCAAGAGAGACAATTGTCTTATTCTTTCATCAAAAGACTCAAAACTATTCGTAAAAATGCTGCCAAAGGAGATCCTTGTGCAACCTACATTCTTGAGCAAATCCGTTGTTACACTGGTAAAACCAAGATGCGATGGTCTGACTCAACCCTAACACAATGTGCGATATGGTGTAGAAAAGCTCCATATGCTTACGAGTATTTCAAAAAGGCAGATTTTTTCAAACTTCCTTGTTTAGGTACGGTGAAGAGGTATATGAAGAAACATCCTGAAATAAAATTTCAGAAGAAAACCAATCCATTAAATCCCGATGAAAGTGACAGTTCCTCAGATTTCGACTTTGATGATACAGACAGCGATAAAGAAGATAAGGGCAATAGCGATGAAGAAAATATTGAACCGTCTGGCTGTGAAGTTATGTTGACTGAATCCCAGGTAATAACTGGCCCTGATCAGGCTCATATGATAACCTCCTCTCAGATGGATGTGAATTCGACTCAAAGCATCTCGACTACTATTGCTTCGATTCAAGAAGAAATTATAAATTCAGGTGTTGAAGTGAATAAAGATGCCCAAAAGTCAGATGGTCAAGTTGAACTGAGCTCGTTTCCAATGACAGTAGATGGATCGAATATAGAAATCCAAGAGATAGTTCTACCTTCTGGCGAGGTTGTTCAGTGTTATGCTTCAAATCTATGTAACGGAACTGATGTGGGAAATCAGTATTATATCATTCCTAATGTTGGTGACCAGAGTTCAGGAATCGAACAGGAGTACAATGTTGTTCAGACTACGGAGTCATTGCCAGTAATCCTTCAAAATTTAGATAACTGTCAGTTACCTATGCAACAGGAACAGTACATTTTTGTTACAAATTCTTCAGAGCAAGTTGAAGGTCCAGAGACTGAAGTCATTACTGCTTCAGTTTAAAAATTGGTTTGAAATCTAGAAGTTTGTACTCATTCGTAAAATGTCGCCAGAGCAAGACCTTGACTGCTACAACACCTCATTGCTTGCATTCGCTTTGGTGATTTGGTGCCATTTTAAGAATATGTCTACCAACTTCTAGATTTCAACCAAAAGTTGCTATTTGTGTAAAAGTGCAAATTTGAACTTTAAACTGTCTTTTCATTGCATTGCTCAATTACGGCAAATAATTAGAGCTCCTTATTTTATTACTGATGATATATATGTGTAACTGCTATGAATTAAATGAAACTCGTGAAATAAAATATGTATAGACTTGTATAAACGAAGGTGCCTATTATTTGCTATTATGAAAAATAAAATTATTCCTCTAAGGATTTATAAATTGCTCTTGATGTACAAATGCATCATTTTCATTAATTCCAAGCACATTATTAAAATAAAGTAATGGTTTGTATTTTAACTTTGCTTTTATTACTTTTTTAAGTTTAAAACCTTTCTGTTTGGCCTTTATCAACTTATTGAGCACTATAGCAAATGACAGAAGTTTGTTTTCTGTTATATTTTATAGTGCATTTCAATTTTGTTTAGATGAACAGAAGTAATGTGTTTTCCACGTGTAAATTTAATTTCCAAGAGAACTTAAGGGTATTTTTCAAATTCAGACCATCAATTATCATATTTCAACTATTTTTCACTTTGTATGGATACATAATTCAGTGGAACTTGTCTAATTCAAATGTTTTTAATATGATGTTATCAATAATTTAAATTTTTCTCTGGTCCCTTTGATTAGTTAAAATTATTTCAATCTAAAAAGTTTTAATAACAGTTACTATCACTCTATCTGTTATAATTCCCTTCTGTTTATTAATTACTATGTATTATTTGGAGGATTCAGAGTTGAAGTGAACCAATGGTGAATTCGGGGATGCTATGGGGCTGCAGTCCCCCCCCCAGAGTTAAACCAAAATTCTTGTTTTTTTTTTTTTTTTTCAAATCATTACACCTGTTTGCTCTTAATCTTTTTTTTAAAAAATGAAGTGTGACAACATTGCTTTTTAGGTTGACAGAGTCAAAAATTTTTCCGCTTTTGTAATCATTACACTCGTACTTGTTGCATTAAAGCAGTTGAAAACATTTTTTGGCTAGTTATTTCAATGTGTTTTTATTAAATTAATAAGTATCGTAGTGTCCTTTGTGATTCTTATTGTCAGGTGAGTAAAGTTAGTGTTTTGTCTACATAAGCCATGAAGTCGTGATGATATAAAATTTTCATGACCTCGGCCCTCCTCGCCGAAAATTCTGGATTCACCGCTGTAGTTAACCAAGTCCATGTAATTCATATCTGAGAAAACAGCTCCCAAAGTTGATCAGCTACATTTGAAATAACAGTGGACTTCTAGTTGTTCTTGCTGCCTAGTGGATACAAATTAAAGTTATGGACTTCATTCATCATTATACAGGAAATATATAACATGGCCCAACCAAAGTGTATGGTACGGCGCCAAACTTGAATTTTTTTAGCGATAAATCTCTAAATGTTTTAACCCAATGGTGGACGGTAAATGTGGTAACATGGCGGACGTTTAGCAAGTTTTCCATTATTTGGCGAGGGATGTACCAAACACTTTGGTTTTACCATATAACATTTCTACACTACCATGACAGTGTTAGTGCAAAATGGGCAAAACATGGTTTGGTTAAGTTTAACTCTGAAGCCTCTAGTTATTAAAACATTTAGTATTAAAATAAATAATTAGCACCATTTTTAGTTTAAAACTGTGATTTCCTCTTGCTGTCCTCAATTTTAGGCTCTTTTTCCTTAATTCAAATTTTTGGATAAATTGAATTTTTAGCATTGTCTTGTCAGTCTCAAATTAGTCAAGTTCTATTGTATTCAGTAGCGAATCCAGGATTTGTGTCGGGGGAGGGCTGAAGTTATAAAAAATTTTGTATCATTGTGACGAATCCCGTACCTCTTGGCTTATGTAAACCAAAACACTTTAACTTTACAGACTTTACTCACCTGACAACAATAATAATAAACACTACAATACTTTCGATAATTTAATAAAAAATGCAATGAAGTAACTAGCCAAAAAATGTTTCGGCCGCGTCAACGCTACAAGTACAAGTAGAATAACTAGAAAAGCAAGAAAATTTTCGAGACTGTCAAGCCAGAAAGCAATATTGTCATGATTTTATTATTTTTTTTTAAATGAAAATTAAGAACTGACGGTTGTAGTGATTTTAAATAAAATCAGCATTTCTGGCTGAGCTGGAAGGGGGCTGCAGCTCGATAGCCCCCCTGGATTCGCCACTAATTGTATTTCTTAAATTATATAAATAATATTATTTGTTTAAATAATAAAATAAATAATTTTTTAATAAATTAAATGATATAATAATTATATTATTTATTTAATTTAGTATGCCATGTTTAAATTCTTTTATCAAATCCATGTTATCAAATGCAAGTCATTATAATTCATAGTTTCTTAAATTTTCTACAATAATGACCTCTTTTCATCCTATAAAAAAATTTGGGATTCCATTTTTGTGCAAAAGTATCGGACTATGACTTGAAATACATCTGTATATTGAAAAATATAACAAACCCTCTTACCTTGGGCAATGAAAATATCATGATTCAGTCATTCCATACAATTTAGCAGAGATAGCTTTTACTCTCCTCTCAGAGAGCACTGCATATAAATAGCAGTCATTCTGTTGAAAAATTTATTGAACTTGTTTAGAAACATTGCATATAAATAATGAATAAAAACAACCTGCAGTTTTATTTTTAAAAATGCTTAAATTGGAAGATTAATTAATTAATAACACAGGATATTGGTGTACATTTACTTAACCTTCACAACATTGGGCATGTCAAACTCGTACATCAGATTATTGGAATTTAAAATTAAGTCATTCATACCAGTGTTTTTGAAAACAGAATTTTATTTTGAAGATTTAAGTTGATTGAAACAACAAAACATACTGAAAGTGGTATTTGTCATATAATTAATCAGATAATCGAGAATATTCAGACATCAAGGGGTTAATGCAGTTTCAGATTAACCACATAATAATGGCAACTATTAACAAAATTTTGTTCATCAAGTACAAAAATAACATATTATTGATAATATATAATACAAACATAATATACATTGGCAAATATGCAATTTATTTCGTAAAACTTGGTTGACATTTGCCAGTGGCATGCACTACCTGCAGTTATTTGCCAGCTAAAGAGATGAAACAATTCTAAGGTGTTTGTGTTAGATCAGTGTTCGTGTCGGGGGGGAGGCTGAGGTCATAAAAAGATCCCTAAAATTACATAACACGAGCCGCCACTATGTGCATATATAGGTTAAAGTACGGAAAACTCTTATTCTTTAAATGATTCCACACTGTAACGGTACAAATCATTAATCTGCAGATTACTTAGGTAATGTTCACATAATTGGCTTTCGAGCTTAAACATTAACAGTGGCGGATTCAGGTCGGGAAGGGTCAGAAAAATTTTGTATCGTAGTGACAAATGTTGAACCTCATGGCTTATGATAACCAAAACATTTGAACTTTATAGACTTTCCTCACCTGACAAGAATCATAAAGAACACTACAATACTTTCAATAATTTAATAAAAAATACCATGAAATAACTAGACAAAAAATGCTTTTGACTGCGTCAAAGCTACAAGTACAAGTGGAATGACTAGGAAAATTTGCGAGCCTGTCAAGCCAGAAAACAATGTTGTCATGATTTTATTTTTTTTTAATGATGCTTAAGAACAAACAGTTGTAGTGATTTAAAATAAAATCAAGAATTTTGGTTTAGCTCTGGGAGAGGGCTACACTGCAGCTCGATAGCCCCCTCCCCCCGTATTCGCCATTGTGTTAAATTATTAGATTTGCAATAGATTATTTATATGTAATTCAGAGCATTGTCTGATATAGCCTGTGCCAGCTCATCTGCCTTAACCTAGGAGGTGTTTTATTTTTAAAAATAATCATACACATCAGAAAATTATTTCTTTATAAGAATATTTTATGATGGAGCTAAAATAAAAAGCATTGAATATTATTTTACTAGTAGAATTAAAATTTATTTTTAAATAAAACAAATCAGTTTTTGTTTTTTTATTATAAGGCTGAATAGCTTTCGTGTTATGATGTTTTTGAAATTAAAAAGTGAAAATATTTTTTCTGTTGAAATTATTGTAGGCGATATGTTTACCCTATCTTGATTCACAATGCTCACTCATAAAAGGTTGTTTTTTTTTTTTTTAAGTATTGTAAAGCAGCTCTGATATAGTCATAGGATATGTCACGAGAATTGTAATCAAAACAGTTACTTCACTAAAAATAAAATCTCAAGTACCTTCTGGTATAGATTTTAACAGTTTCAGTGGCAGTCGCCTCACCCCCCCACACACACACACTTTTTGAAGAAAAAATTTTTTATTTCATTTAGGCTGCCAAAAACTTGGAATTATAAAAGAAATGGTGTCCAGGAAAGCTAGCTAATTTTGTAACTAAATTTTTAACTTTTGTTGTGTACCCCTATACTCCGGGGTTCTTTTAGGTATCTATAAATTTTTCTGCCACTCAGTCACTGAAGAGTTAAGTTAATTTACAATATTCTAGTGTATTGCATTACAGAAATTTTAAAAGCTGTAGAATGCTGGATAAGAACTACATAGTAATACATTTTATAACTAATGATAATAGCACTGGAACTGCTCTTCATACACAGGCGTGGCGTTAGAGTTTGCCCGAGACGTGGGGCACGGTCTCGACATCAGGGGTGGCATAACCTGCTGTATGAGGGGACGAATGTAATAAAATTGGTTTCAAATTTTCGCCAGATCTTTATTTATCAACTAGTTGAATACCCCCACACAAGAATTTTCCTTGACAGTGGGCCATGGCTGCACCCCTGTTCATATAGTGCCAAACTTGAGTTGATGTGCATGTACATTTCTGTCAGCTCATGACTGATAAGAAGTGCACATGTGCAGTATTAGTCAAATAAATGGAATTTAGGTTAATTTAAGCGTTGTCCCATTTTAAAGCTTCATGCAGGCTATTTTGGGATGGCCCTCATAATTTTGAACCATGATCGGAGGACACCTGAATCGGCACCCCCTCTCAAACTTCTGCAGCACACCAGCTGGGCGACTGTTGACAGATAAGCATCCACTTGACTGGTATTCCATGGATTGAAGTCTCAGCCCTCTGCTATGAAGCCACCATGCACCAGTTCAGTAGAGAGAATAATACTGTGTACAAATCTTTCCCTCTAGAGTTTTTTGCTCTCCTAAGAGTGGCTTGAAAAGTATTTTTATATCAAATAAGTAAATAGCATTAGATTGTTGATAAATATATGTATTTGTGGAAATTTTAAATCAATTTAAAACCTGGAGGCTCTATAGTGGCTATATTCAAGCTGACATCATTAAAAACAATTATATGCTTTAAGCATTTTTTTGTTTCCACTCTTGCATTATTATACTTTTTTTCCTCCATCATAATGTTCAGATATCTTTGTAGAAATGAAACTTATTTGTACAGGTCAGATAAATATTTTGGTGATGATATGCGTTACTCAATTTATCCACTTCAGTTCATATTTTGTATTTTTTTTAATGAATAATATATAGGCATGTTAATTTTTTGCAGTTCTTTTAATTTATTTTTTTTATTAGACAATACTCTTGAGTATTGTTCAATATTGCCAAAGTTATGACACATTTTTAACGATTGCATGGTGGTGAAATGAAGCATAATTCACTTACTTCTTTCAAATTTGCCTTTTTTTTTTTCTCGTATACAAAAAATAAAAGTATTGTAATAGTCAAAAAATTTGAACTCGAGATTTTGATGAATCTCCACGTTTTAGACCTTCCTGAGTCCGAAAAACATAATTTTGGAATTATGTCTGTCTGTGAACACAACTCGAAAACGGTTGGATAGCTAGAAGGATGAAATTTGGTATGTGATCTTTACGCATAATTTGTAGGTTGCTATCAAATTTTGGACAAAATCTGTCTACAGGAAGTCTGTCTGCCTGTGTTCCTGTTCAAAAACTTAAATAGCTAGATGGATAAAATTTGATACCCAGTTTTATCATCAAGAATGTAGGTCTGCATCAAATTTTGGACCAAATTCGTCAAAGGGTTGACTGTCTGTCAATCTGTATAATCGCATGCTTGTGAACACAACTCCTAAACGCAATGACTTAGATAAATGAAATTTGGTATGTTGTCTTCTAACCTTAATTGTAGATCTGTGTCCAATTTTGATTTCAATCGGTTGAAAAAAAAGTGTTCAAATTGCATATTCGTTTTCTTCATCATTGTATGACTGAAAACAAAGGCCCTTTCTTCCCCTTTGTAAGGGACAGGTACGTATTACTGCTGGTTGCTGTATTTTTTCCCCACCCATGTTAGGGCACATGTGAGAAAGTTTATGGGAAACCACCCCTACTGGTTTGTACAACACCCTCTGATCAATTCGAAAGACAGAAACACTGAAGGGAAGTGAATTGAAAGGTCTTTTCTTAAGGGAAGTGCCAATTCACAGATTTTTTACCTTATCCCCTTACTGCTTATTCACACAATACAGCAGGTTTTGACAGAAACAAACAAAATGGACTAGTGCTTCATATAAGAATTTTCAAGATAAATGAAACTGAAGCATATAACTAGTATGCGTCTTACAAAACAAATTGCTTTCTGAAGCGCTACTACAATTGAATGCATGCCAGTGATGTGTATCTCATTAATATTCTGAATTATTCGAAATGATGTCAGATATTTGCTCTTTGGTAGTTATGATTTTTGAATTAGGATTGTAATTTCCTATGTGAAACAATTATTTATTGTTTTCCACTCCAGTCATCTACTGAATGCATTCCACACCACAGGTTAAGAATTGGTTCTCTAATAAATTATTTTTTTAAACCCTTTCTATGGCCAATAGGAAGTATACTTCCCACCAAATTCGTAAATTTTTAAATGCAATTTTGAAGGTTGGCTTAAGTTCTCACCAAATTTTTCAATGAAGCGAACACCTAGATGTTCCAATTTCTTATCTCAAATCCATAATGCCGTGTCTTGACTTGGTAATTAATTATTAATTAATAAAATTTATTAACAAAAAATGTATGCCATCCAATAAGCTAAATGATTTTTTTTTCTTAAATTAATCTCAATCCCAAAGTTATTTTATTATATCACTTCTAGAAAAAACTGACCCTTTAAAGGGTTAATTAATCATTTAGCTTAAAATTTTTAACTATATAAAAGCAGCTTTTATAAAGGGATATATTGCTAAAAATTACAAGGATTCATACTAAAAAACTATATGATTAAAACTGATGTTTTTATGCGCATTTAATTTGACTTGTTTCAACGGTGTAAAGATAGAATTTTGTAATCATTTTTTCACTCGCATCCAGGTATACTTCTGAAATTTTCTACAGTTGTGTGTTCTTAAAGACAATACAACATTTTCAGAAATTAATTATCAAGTAATCGCTTAGGTTTCTTTAATTTTGATTAACTATGAGAAGCACCGTCTAGTAGTGAATTTGGGAAAAATTGATTACAAGATTCCGTAAGAGTAGAAAATAATAAAAACTTTAAAAAAAGTTTTTTAAAGGCTCGCTTTTATCAATGTACTAAAGTGCAGAAAATAATTTTATCAAAAGTATTGAGGTTAAAGCAAAAATTGGAAAAACATGAGACACCGAAAACATCTCTTCAGTTAGAATGCCTCTTATTTAGCAACAACGGAACCTCGTCAATGCTGGATAAGAGACAATATAAAGGAAGGAAGCCTTTCATCTTCCATTTCTGACTGGGAAATAAAAGTTAGTGGCATAATATAAGTTAACCACCTAATATTCTTAAATTACCATCGATCCAGATAAGAGATTTTCCGGATGTTCCTAGAAGTTGTTAGTCTTTTTACTTTCTTGTGTATGAAGTATACGAAGAGAAAGTATTGTAATCTTCAAATTTTGATGAATCTCCATGTTTTAGACCTCCCTGAGTCCGAAAAACACAATTTTGGAATCCGTCTGTGAACACAATAACTCGAAAACTGTTTGAGCTAGGTGGATGAAATTTGGTATGTAATCTTTACACATAATTTGTAGGTTTCTCTTGAATTTTGCACAAAATCCATCCACTGGAAGTCTGTTTGTGTGTGTCTGTGTTCATGTGAACACTATAACTCAAATTATTTTCAGTTAGTCGATAGTCAATTTTAGTTAGTGGATGTTTTGAGCATTAATATTCTATTTGTTACAACAATAGTTTAATTTTATTTCTATTAGCGTAAGGATAATGTAGATATTCTTGAAATGTTTTTAAATGCTGCACAATATCGTGAAGATATGGCAACTTTTACAAATCATCACAAATGTATCTAATGATAAGGGTAGGCATTTTTTCTATTGTTAAACAGTTTTTCAAAACTTTTTTAGTGATTTATTAATCCTTCGAGCATATTTTTATTTTTAACAGTTTGTCGCTTGACCCAATGAAAATGGTCCTATGAATGAAAGCGCTTAATCGATGTAAATATTTTGGCGTTTTATTTCGTATAAAACAAGTTGATGAACCTCAACACACATCTAGTGCAACTTAGCTAGTTGGAGCTGCACATTTAATGGAGGAGGAATCTATTGCAACTTTTATGTATTCGGATTCTTTTTTTTTTACAAAAATCGATGCATATTCTTTTAATTCTTGTTTTCCGAAAAAAAGTAAACAAAATTCTCGCTCTTTTTATTAAAACATTGAATTTATAAGAGCAAGAATAGAAAATTAAGTATCCTTTAATCATGTTTTCATTTGGCGTAGGCACTGCCGAGATCAATATTGATTTTAGAGATTGTCCATAGATGGCGACAGCATTCCACGCACGCGTTTGCAGCGTACGTGATTCAGTCTCCGCCCATCACATCACATTTCCATTCATTCACATTGTACGCGAATGTGATTGGTTGACATGTGTACGGCGCCTTCGTTAAACTCTGTTTTGACAAATCTCCAACTCGCGCTTTGCGCTCCTTAATCGCTCCAATGAACAAAAATTTACTATAGTGTCAGAATTGAAGTGAAAATATCAATCCTTTTCGCATTTTTTTTTATTTCTTGCGGGATTGAAACTAAAATTGTGAAATTTTCAAAACCATGCTCTTTTGCTTTGAAGCTTTCGTAGATGACATTCTGCACTAGAGGCAATCATGTTTGATGATGATAGGTGATATATAAGTGTCAACTTGTTTTACTATTTGTAAGTATTATATTTTTTACAAGCTTAAATCATTATTCACTAATTTCGATTTTCTTTTTCAATTGCATGAAATTGCAATTTCATTTCAAATCAAATTTCATAGCTTGTTCTTATGTGGTACTTTCATGGTGTGTGTGCATTTTGAGATTATTTAAAGCCAACTTAAATTTTGAAAATCTGCAGAATTCCTGTCTAAAGTTGATTTAAAAGCCTGCTCAGGATGCATTTTTTGTTCTCTTTAATTTTCATTAACTCTGGAAGTGTTTTATTGCATTATAAATACTTTAATTGCTACATTACTTTCTCACAAAATGTGTTTTTGCTCATTGCTGTAAGAATGATGACTAACTGAACTATATTTGTGCATATATAGTGCCAAAAGTAAGTGATGAAATATTGTGTGATAATATATTGGTAGAAATTTGTTTTCTGAAACCATTTATTCATTGAATCGTTTTTTTTTTTTTTTTTTAATGATATATATAAATTTTAACTGTAATCAATATCTCAATTGTTTTAAAATATGTGCAATATTTTTTAAAGGAAATGTGCATGCA
>BGPR01001308.1:59269-74203 GCA_013235015.1 Araneus ventricosus | reverse complement strand
ATATGTAACAGTATATGAATTTATAAAGTGAATATGATTGTGAAAATGTTTCAACATCTTCCATTAAATATTCTTTCATGAAAGTTAAAAAAAAAAAAATTAGGCTGATGTACTTATCAGTGAGCTGATGCAATACCATCAATCTTTAGGATGCCTAGTAAAGTTGCAAACATGTAATGAATAACATTCACCAAAATATATGCAATATTTTTTAAAAGAAATGTAATTGCAGTTTTATTATTATTAAAATAACAAGGAGAAGAGTTTAGATCTATATCCCATCCGTATAATACAAATAAAAAAAATGCATAATTTCATGATGGTAGAGCAGAATGTTTCAGTGGAAATTGCTAATCCTCACTTGTAATATATGTTTATGAAAAGGTTTCAACATCTTACAGTGAATATTCTTTCATAAACGTTAGAAAAAATGATTGAAACTAATGTATCTGTGAGATGATGCCATTCCATCAATCTTCAAGATGCCTAAAAATGCAAACAGTTATGTAAATATGCAATGAATAACATTCACCAAACCTTAAGTTGATCTATTCTTCATTGATGTTATTGTATGCTGAGTTAAAAACTTAAATTAAACAGAAAATCTTTGGTTATCAAATTATGAGTAAAGGGAAATGATTTCCACTTAATTTAGAAATTTAATAGATTTGGAGTAACTTAACCTTTTGAATTTGTTGTAAAATTTATGAATTCAAAGGAAATTTATGAAGCAAAATGTAAAAATGTTTTTTTTAGATTGTTACTGATATAAATTAAGATGAAGACCTATTCAGTTAATCAGATTTTTGATGACCTAAAATTCGTTTTATAATAAAGCATCTTCATAAATAATTATGACTATATTTAATGCTATCTTTAGAAATAAATTAACTATCACACATTAAATCAAGAAGTACCAAATCTCCTTTTGTGTAATTATACATTTTAAAAAGTTATGTAGATAAGGTCTTCCACTCCAAAAAAGTTTGAATGATTTTCAAAAAAGTCCTAAAGATCATTATCATATGTTTTTGACTTGATATGCAATTGATGAAGTTTTTTAACTCATTTAATGGTGAAATATTTTATTGTGTTGTATTACATTATATATTATTTATTTTTCTCTGTAATTATGAATTTCAGTTTGGATTAGCAGGACTTATTAATTAAAAGGGACTGTCGTATGCTTAACACATTGACTGCTGGTCATATGAAGCTGTGTTGACAACTAATGCTCTGACATAGGGGTAGATTGTACCCATATGCTGACTAACTTACTATTAGAAATAAATAACTCGTGTTATAAGTTTGTTTTTTCAATAAGTAACAAAGCAATAAATTTGAAACCACATACTTTTACAACTAGTTTCTATTAGCTACTAGGTTCTGGCTCCAATGGCTAGCGAGGTCTTGGGATGCTTTTTTTTTTTAACTTAAAAAAATTTGCATTGTGTCTACTTGAGATAACTTACTGGGTTACTGTTATATGTCTGCCATTAAACATACCGGTGCAGCTGTGCTGTGAAATTCTTTATTTCAAAATTCAAAGGAGACTAACCAATTGGGCCCATGAAGGTTCAAAAAGCAGACTTCGTTGATAAACATACCCTTACCAATACAGCTTACAAAATAAATTTTGTAGTAAAATTAAAAAATTCTTTAAACTTCAATGCTTGGCAACTAATAGGTGTAATGAAAGGGTACACTAAACTACAATTCTACCTAAAGTTTTTATTTTACTCTCTAATTATGAATTTTACTTTAGATTAACATGACTTAATGATTAGCAGTGGTTGCATTAACAGGACTGTTGTGTGTTTAAGAAAGTATTCATGTATTTTAATTATTGTATTCTTTAAACCTTAATTGGCATTAGGACTGTGCCGATTTTCGATGCATCGGAAAATATCGATGTTACGCAATCATCGCCGTTTCGATGTCTATATTGTCGTTTTTTTTCGAAGCATCGGAAATCCGATTTACCCGCGATGTTTCCCGATGCATCGTAGACATCGATATCCACAAGCGCGCGACACTTCCGCGATCAGTGATTACCGTGGCGTATCTTCCCCCATGTTTCTTCCATCGTGACTCATCAAGCAGAGACATACGTTGCGAAGTGCGGATCGTTGTGCTGACACGCTGAATCCCGATGTGGCTGCGTCATCTCGAGAATTGAGGAAGCTAAGTGTTTTGTCTGTTGTAGAATCTCTCAGTCATCTAAACGTGCATTACTTCGTGTGGCCTCGTGCTTTCTTCTAATCGTGTAAATTCTCTGATGTTGTTTTAAGTTCAAGGGTATAATTATCAATCTTGCCGTTCATCGATATTGGTTGAAGAGAAGATCGTATTATTTGTTTTGAATATACGATTTATTGTTGATAACTAGCCAAATTTATAGTATTTTTTGACACTTTATTTGTTAGGTAACTAAGGATTGAATTTATTATAAGCATATAAATGTCTTAATCAACTACTCAAAAGTGTAAGAATGCAAAATTAGGCAATAGTAAGTGCGAAACATTGATGTATCGAAACATCGCGATGTTAGAGTGGCGATACATCGCGATGCTAAAACTTTAACATCGCCCAGTCCAATTTGGCATTGAACAAGAATGTCAAATCAAATTATTTCAACAATTATGTTATGATTATTAATCTATATTTCATTTATCATAATCTTTATATAACCCTGTACTGTAATCCAAATGAATTAAATACTATACACAAATCAGTTGTGTAGCAGTGGATATAAATGCCTGGCTCCAATTTGGAAGCCAAAAAAACACTGGCTAGCTTTTTTTTTAGAAAACATTTAAGATTTATTGCAAGCACTGAACATAAACATTAGCACACACAGACTACATATTTATATTACTTCTAACAATTACAAAGGGGTTAAGGAATTTGGCCCTTTTTCAGCTTTTCAATTCACAGTCCTCTTAACCAAGTCCTTTACCTTTGGTGCCTTATCACCATAGGTGGCACTGTTCTTTGCATTTTACAGTTGTTTGCATTGTTGTGCATTTGTTACAGTTGAAATATATGAATAAAATAAATTTTTAAAAAAATTAAGGTATAAGCTTTTATTTATGCAAAAAAATGAATGCAAAAATTGAACATAATTTTTTTGATTACAATAAAATGCATGGTTCGAATAAAAGCGTGGGCGCCTTATATAGCACCTTATATTTTGTGTATATTTCCTTAAACAAATGGAATATTCCTAGAAGGTAAAGATGCCCATGCTTTTATTCAAACCATGCATTTTATTGTAATCAGAAAAATTATTTTCTACTTTTTAGTGATGACTGACACAAATACACACAACATGTTAGGCATAGTAAACCAAATGCAATTACCGAATTCTCCAATATAAAATACATATTAAATATTACAGCCATGAAATTTGCCGCATAGGTAGTCGTAATGGTGACTTAATGCACCTCGAAGCCAGAATTTTAAAATTTAATCTAGAAAATTTTTTATTTAGTGTTTTGGGTAATTTTTTTTGGCACGTTTACGGCTGTAGTATCTTTTCTAATGATCGCTGAAAAACAATCATTGCACCATCGGATAGAGCAAACAATTTTCGTTCTAATAAAGTTTGCTTTGAGCTTCAAATGTAGTTTACTAAATTTTGAGAATTTTTTTAAAAATAGTCAGTTATGACATCGAAATTTTATTTTGTTTTTAAATTTGCTGCATCTGACGTTCTAATAACACTATTATTTCCAATTTTTTTCAGCTTATAACTGGAATGGTTCTGCCGGATTTAAAACAAGTAAAATAGCTTTTTCCGTTTTTTTTTATTTATTTATTTTTATTTTATTTTATTTATTTATTTTTTTTTTTCCTGGTCAGTTGAAGGATATTTTTCTCTAGCGAGCATACTCCCGTGGAACGTACTCTGTATTGTTTTCAAAAAGTTGAAATGTCATTATCGCAAAGAAAAATAAGCTGGAAAATCAAATAATGTGTATCTTTTGTTGTTGTTTTTTCAGAACTTTTTCATCTCATTGTGGGCATTTTTTCATTTTGTTCAAATCCTGATTCCACTTGCAACGCCGTGCGCTTACCGCTAGTCTATACTTATAAAAGGCAATGTTTGCGCGCGATGTCCAGACGAATATATCGCACTCACAGCCTTGAAATTTGGCACACAGGTAGTCTTAATGGTGACTCAATGCACTTCGAAGCCGGAATTTTAAAACTTAATCTAAAAAATTTTTATTTAATGTTTGTTGTTGTTTGGGGGTCATTTTTGGCACGTTTACGGCTGTAGTATCTTTTCTAATGACCGTTGAAAAACAATAAATGCACCATTCGATAGAACAAACAATTTTCGTTCTAATGAAGCTTGTTTTGAGCTTCAAACGTAATTTACTGAATTTTGAAAAAAATTTAAAAATAGTCAGTTTCGCCATCGAAATTTTATTTTTGTTTTTAAATTTGCTGTATCCGACGTTCTAATAACACTATTATTTTCAACTTATAACTGGAACGGCCCTGTCGGATTCAAAACAAGAACGGTTAAAATAGCGTTCCGTTTTAATTTTTTCCTGGTCAGTTGAAAATTATTTTCCTCTAGCGATTATTCTCCCTCGGAAGTTTCTCCGGAGGCTTCCCAACATGCATTGCTGCAATTTTATTGGCTGACGATGAAGAGCGCAGGATACGTCATAACCTTCAACTGAATGACTCCGCTTATTATTTTCGGCAGTGTAATGTGTTTGTCTCGCATATTTTATTTGCTGTATAATAATCAGTGAAAACGAACATGGACGCTTTTCTAGGAGGGCAAATCTTGACCGCATCAGATCAGCAATAATTTAGCCCATCTTTTGATGGCAATTTTCGTTTCTTTTTTTATTACGGATTGAAAAGAACTTTGGAATGAATAGTGGATAATAATGAATAGTGGATAAATGATAGTTTGGGGATTTTCAGCCTTTGTAACTGAAAATCTCCAAACCCCCATTTTTCAAATCAAATAATAATCATTTTCATGTTGCAATTTTGTAATATTGTTTCGGATTAACGTACTCTGTATTGTTTTTCTACAGTTGAAATGTCATTATCGCGAAGAAAAATAAGCGGGAAAATCAATGTGTATTTTTCGTTTTGTTTTCATAACTTTTTCATGTCGTGGGCCAGCCACCCCAAATTTCGCCAAACACCCGCCATTTTCGATGGCGATAAAAGGTGGTAACTGCCGTTTTAGGGTTGCAAAACATATCCATGATTACCGAATTTAGCGCGAAATCGCCCCCAAAAAATTCAACTTTGGCAACAGCACCGTGTTCTTCAGTCTTGTCCCTCTTTCCTTTCCAGAAAATTAATATTTTAAAAAATTTATATTTGGAAACAAAATCACTATGCAATCGCAGCATGGAAAATATTCCTCAATAGCCGCCTTCTGCGAACAGCTTGTTCGCCGGGGAAAATGATTTCTATTGAATCTTGCATCATTTTATATTCGTGGTTCTCTTAATGTAATTTTAAATTTCAGATTGTGGTAGATATTTAACCCATGTTCTTTTAGTGACCTTGCACCTGATCTGTTCATTGTCTACATACATTTTCCTAATGAAGTAAAATAACTGACTATTCATGTAACCTTTAATTCCATTGTCGGCACTATCTTCACTTTCTTATTCATCTTGTAAAATATGCATTTGATTCGGCGTGTTAGCTGGATTAAAACATGCTGAGAAAAGCATGAAAACATAGCAACTATAACCATTCAGTTAATTGGATATACAGGGTGTCCAGAAAAGGACTCCCTGATTTCAAAATTAAATATCTCGAAAACAAAGATCGATAGAGGAATGCAGTAAACGGTATGTTTATTGTGAAAGCTGTAAGAATTTTATACAGCAGTTTGAAATAATAGTTACAAAAGCTGCTAACAGATGGCGCTGTACGCTGTACAGCTCATATCAGCATACATAAATGAAATAATCGTATGAAAACATTCTTTGCAAAAAATCACATCACAATGTTTTCAAAATGTTCACCATTGGCACAACAGAGGTGGCGCAAACGAAGAATGAAATTTGCCATCACATTTCGTAGTGTCTCAACAGAAATGGATTTACATGCCACACAGATCGCCGATTCAAGCTCGTCCAGCGTGGCGGGATGCTTCGGGTAGACAATGTCTTTCAATGTGCCCCACAAAAAATAGTCACAGGGAGTCAAATCCGGCGAATGTGGAGGCCAATCCATGCCTGCACCAGTAAATTTGGATATTCCAAAGCAATGACTCGATTCCCGAAGTATTCATCAAGAAAGCGAAACACTTGTTCGGTACGATGTGGTCGGGCTCCATTTTGCATAAACCATTCAGTACGTGGTCGATCCTCTAACACTTGCTGTGTGGCGACAAATTGTTCCAAAATTGCAACGTAACGTTCACTAGTGACCGTTTCTCGAATGAAAAAAGGGCAAATAATGCCTCTGCTGCATACTGCAGCCCACACAGTAACTTTAGGAGAATACAGGGGTTTCGCTTCACACCAATATGGATTTTCGGAACCCCAAAATCGCCAGTTCTGTTTATTCACGATTCCATTCAGGTGGAAGTGTGCTTCATCTGTAAACCAGATGCAGCCAACATCAAATCCTTCACTATCAATCATTGTGAGCATCTGATTAGCAAAGTCAACCCTTTGTTGCACAGCTCGTACGGGTATGGCCTGGTGAGTTTGAATTTTGAATGGAAACATGTGTAGGCTCTTTCTCAGTATTTTCTGCGTGCTGGAACGTTTCAAACCAGTCTCAGATGCAATTATACGGACGGATGACATTGGATTTTGCTGAATAATTCCAGAAACTGTGGCGACATTTTCAGGCGTAACTGAAGTTTGCTGGCGGCCAACATTCCCCACTAGATCATCAGTTACGCTGCCTGTTCGTTGAAATTTGGCGAAGAGCGTACGAATGGTTTTCGCATCGGGTCCTTTTGGAACATTAAATCGTGCTTGAAAACTGCGCCTTGTTGCCGTAGGACTCTCTTTTAACCTGTGGTACTCTAGCACCAGAAAAACGCGTTGTTCAATGGAGTGCATGGTTTTAATCTCTTCCTTCGGTACGCTAACCTCCTTTCACGCTTCAATAGTGGAACTGATCGCTCTGGGCTTCCGATCACTATTTATACTAGGCATTACGTATGGCGATTACAGCGCCATCTATTTGCAGCTTTTGTAACTATTATTTCAAACTGCTGTATAAAATTCTTACAGCTTTCACAATAAACATACCGTTTACTGCATTCCTCTATCGATCTTTGTTTTCGAGATATTTAATTTTGAAATCAGGGAGTCCTTTTCTGGACACCCTGTATTTCTTAATGTAAGCAAAGCGATATCTTGGAGAGCTTAATTTACAGATTTCACAAAAATTTTGATGAAATAAAATATGAAAGCAAAATGTATTAATATATTATCTCAGATTTCAACAATGAAAGAGAAATACACAATTAAATATTTGTTTAAACAATGAAAACGGTCTGAGTTGCTTTGCAACAATAAAAAGTATTGTAAATTATCCCAAAAAATATTTTTAAAAATTTATTAAAATTCGAGAAAATATTTATGGCAACTTAATTGATATGATTGGATTGGTAATTTTTTGCACTTTCAGATGGTGTAAAAATAATTTGTGTTCTGTAATATTTTCGGAAGTTATTAAGGAAAAACGCCAAAATTTCGCTTAATTTTTAATTAAAATTCTAATTAAGATTTCAAAAAACGGGCTCCGAGGTGCACATTCCTACCCTCCAAAGTATGTTTGTGCCAAATCTCGTAGCTCTAGGTCCAGCAGTCTGACCTGTAGAGGACCAACGCACACATTCTCACTTTTGATTGTAAATGAAATATTTTTCAAATTTTAAATGAAAAAAAAATTAACTCTAAATATACTTGATTTTTTATTATTTGTATATTTTTAAAAATATATTAGTACCTCTATGTTTATTTGTAATATTTTAAGTATCTTAATTCAACTGAGAAACCCTCTTCATTTTGGGATTGCTTCACAAAAATAAGAGTCATCAATGTTTGCATGGCAGTGACAAACACAGAAATTAAAATTACTAGTAGTAGATTCCTATTTTGACAAAGAACTTCTAGTAGGTAGGATGGAGTGTCCACTTCATTGGTAGAAGAAAAAAAATGTTGAAAATTTTCCAAGGTTTGCAAATTTAGCAAGAAAATATCTTTCATCGCCTGCAAACATTATATAGCGGCTATTTATTTTCGGAAGCTGATAATATTATATGAAGTCATTTATGGAACAGACTTCTATAAATGATACGCAACATTATTAAATACAGTTATATACTATGCAACTTAAAATTGGATAAATATACCGGAATGCAATTCTGAAATATTCTTAATAAGTACGCTCCGCGTAAGTGCCTTCGTGGAATCAGGACTTCAAGAAATTTACTGACTGCGTTCCAGAGAAGGAAGGGAAATCACGGTTGTTTTATTTTCCGCGTAATGCGTAGCCAAGAGAAAAAGTAAGCGAAACGGCGTGCTTCTTCACTTTCGGTCATTCATGAAAATTCCTCTTGATCCCATCTACAAATAAAATTAATCGAAGAAATAAAATATTTTAAGTTCTTGTTTTAAATCAGAGAAAATAATTGATTTACTACAAAAAAAAAATTTTAAAATGATATCTTTATTAGAACATCGGATCCAGAGAGTTTTAAGAATTCGGAAAATTTCTATTTTGAAAAGTGACTATTTGAAAAAAATTCTCAAATTCAGTAAATTACGTTAGAAATTCAAACTAATCTCATTGGAGGAAATCGCGTGCTCTTTCCTTTGTGTATCTATTTTTGTCGTGCAATTATTCGAACCATTCTATTGAGAAATTAAGCGAAAATCAACCAAAAAACAACACAAAACATTAAATAAAATTTATCTAGATCAAATTTTAAAATTTCGGCTTCGAGGTGCATTCAGTCACCATTACCTGCTTGTGCCAAATTTCATAGCTGTAAGTGCGATAAATTGTCTGGACATCGCAGACACACACAAACATTGCCTTTATAAGTATAGATTAAATAACATTTTTTTTTTAATTTATTCTGCCGAATATCTGTTTAGCATTCGGCCAAACTGAATATTCGGGAATAGGCCTATTACTAAATATTCGTTACATCCCTAGTTGTATTATATGTGTTATGAAACCAAACAGAACAGACTTCCTCCTGAAAAGTTATTATTCTTGCATCATAGTTTAAGGCTTTGCAATTATAAATTAGATGTAGCATTATTAAATATACATATGCAACTTAAAATTGTAATGTTAATGGGTCGTGATAGGATTGCGGTACCTGCAGCATCAACTTTTTTTTCCATTATTAATTACCTAATCAATCAACATTTCTCATTTAATGCTTAAATCTATCAACAATCTAATCAAATTTTACATTAAACGATTTCGTTCTTCTAATAAACCGCTAGTAAAAACTGAGGCAGAAAACTAAGTTCCCTATCTTATTTTTTTTTTTTTTTCACTACCTGAAGATTATGCGCAGAGGAAAAAGCAACTACAAGTAACTAGAACTTTCTAGCGTTGCAACTCCGAATTCCGCCTGCGAGCACGCGTAGTTAAAGAGTGCAAGCTTCCCCCTTCTTTCTCCTACCAGGTTTTTAAGCTGAAAGGGAACTGTGCGATCCACAGCACCAGATAAACTGGAAACGGAGTTTCAAACATTTTTCTACCGCGGAAATTTTTTTTGCGAGCCAAAACTTTGAAAATAAGTAAGGAAATAAAGAATTGTTAATTATAAATAGAAATTTAATTGAAAAAGTTTTTTTTTTATGTTTATTAAATTTGAATGAAATTTCTTGCAATCCAAAGGATTTGTTTCGGCAATTTTGAGTTATAAATGTTGGTGAGAAATTTTCCGTGATACAAATGTTTTCAAAATTTTCGCGACCTCCAATATTCTGTACCATTTTATTTAGTATTGTGATTCGTAGTTTAAGAAGCATCGATTTCAAATGAAACACGGTTTGCTTCAAGGAACAGAATTTCTGAAAGAATATTGATAATTTTATTCCCGTTTTAAAATATCACTGTCACAATGGCAGAATACTTTTCAACAGTCTGCAACGGAGGTTGGGTCTCTTAAAAATAGTTTGCAGAATAGTGCGCGACTATAAATATTTTGCTTTCTTTTTTTAAATACTTATATCAACTTATAGCTATTAAAATACGACAAATATAAATTAAAAACCATATAACATCTTTATTATTTGTATAATATAATTGTATAAATTAATAAACAAAAGCATATGAAGATTAATCTTTGGGAAGATAATTAACAATAATGAAGTATCAAGTTGTTTCAGAAGTAATATTAAGCATACTATGCAAATAGCTATGCAGAAAATTATATTTGGGTGCTTTTCCGTTTTAGACACAGCACTTGGCGTCTTTCTGTTTTGGGGATTTTTTCAAAACAATACATCACTTGCTCATATAAATGAAATATTCTTCAATATGTTAGATGTTATTTAAAAATTTATTCTTCCTGCTTATTGTAAAGAGAAATTAAGTACGTTAAAAAATGTCTTTCTTGTATGTTTTTAATGTAAAATGCAATAAATAATTGCTTTTTTTACAAAACAAAAACTTTGAAACTTATTAGCACATTTATCCTGATATGCATTTTAATGGTTTGTATGCACACCGATAAATTGTTCTGCAACTATGCATATATAAGGTTTCGTAGTATCATTGTTTATTATTTAAAACAAGGGAGAACAGAGCTGTTATCCTCTGAAATTCTTGATACAACTTTTGGTTTTATGGAATTTTGCATTTGCACATATGTAGATACATTTTGACAGTGTGTATAATAATGAATTCCATATTTCTTAACTAATACAGTTTTTAACAATTTTCTTGCACTTTTATAACCAGCTGGTGGTCCATTAATAAAAATTCGTATCGGTTGTTCCAACCTGAAAATTGCGTCATTAATTTTTACAGCAATTCTGTGACACTGGGACTGGGCGACTGTTGTGGAATAATTTCTTCTTCCTCGTTTCCCAAAATATCGGGCTTAGAACCAGGAATAGCGCTAGAGTTTGCCCGCCGGGGCGGCCCCCCCCCCCACGAGTGTAATGAAATTGGTATCAAATTTTCTCCAGATTATTATTTATCAACTACAGTTGAATACCCCGTACAAATATTTTCCCCGACGGGATACAAAATTTTTCCCCGATGGGGGAGCTGGCCCCCCGGTCCCCCCTCTGGCGCCACCACTTCTTAGAACTTATAAAATTGGGGCAATCTTGACTTGAACTCTGTTCCTCGTCTTGATCAATTTCAGAATTTGTTCTTTTTTCACTCCCGTTTTTAAAAAATGAATAAATTGCAGCCATAAAGATCGATCGAAACTTCGGAGGTTTCTTTTCATACTGACGTAAATAATGCTGCTTTAAGTTTTTTCGTAATAATGTAGCATCGCGATCAGAACAACGAATTTTATCTATATACGCAGTCATCTCAAAGTAAAAACCAAGTATTATTTCCAGAAATCAAAAGCTCCGTGCCAGAATGAAACGCGTAGAAAACATCGGCCGTGACCAATACCGACATGAGGCACGTAGCGTACTTCAAGGTCAAATCGCAGTCACTAGGTCAGCTAGGGAAGCCATTAGCATATGGAGGAAAGAGGGGGGGGGGGAACGATAATTGCGCGAGAGCGAGAAGATTGCTTATTTTAGCAATGTACGTTATATAATAATTGTTGAGTTCTTGTGAAAGTGTGATTATTAACTTTGATATTTTTCATGATGGGATTTATTTTATGAGCACACTAGCAGTACGGGCACGGCGTTGCCTGTGGAATCAGGACTTCAACAAAATAAAAAAAAGCTCACATGCAATTACATAAATGAAAGTTTTAAAAACGAAATCAAAACAGAAATATATATATATATTGAGTTTGTCCTCTTCTTTTTCCTCTCGACCGAGTACCGTTAATCCAAAACAATGTTAAAAAATTACAATGTGATATTTATTACACCGCAAGCAAAGTATGAAAGGCAAGGAAATAAGTTAAGACACGCTTAAAAATAATAATCGAAGTCATCGAGTAAATAAATCATCTCCTCGTAGAACGCGAAAGTAATGACGTCACCCTGCCCCGTCAGCCAATGAAATTGCCCGCAACGTTCCGGAGAGCTGTCGCGGAAGGAAGCCTCGCTAGAGGGAAAATATCTTTCAACTACCAGGAAAAAATTAATTTAAAAAAAAACGGGAAAAGATATTTTAACCATTCTTGTTTTAAATCCGACAGAACCGTTGCAGTTATAAGCTGAAAAATTTTGAAAATGATATCTTTATGAGAACATCGGGTGCAAGAGTTTTAAGGATTCCAGAAAATTTTATTTTTGAAAAGTGACTATTTTTTAAAAAATTCCCAAAATTCAGTAAATTACGTTAGAAATTCGAAACTAACTTCATTAGAACGGAAATCGTGTGCTCTTTCCGATGGTTTATCTATTTTTTTCGTGCAATTATTCGAAACCATTTTGTTGAGAAATTAGTGCGAAAAATCAACAAAAACAACACAAAACATTAAATTAAAAAAATCTGAGATTAAATTTTAAAATTTCGGCTTCGAGGTGCATTCAGTCACCATTACGCCTACCTGTGTGCCAAATTTCATAGCTGTAAGTGTGATAGATTCGTCTGGACATCGCAGACACACACAAACATACATTGCCTTTTATAAGTATAGATGATAAACTTGATTACAAAATAGTCTGCAGACACTGTCCAAAATCAGCGTCGCGGTGATTCTGTCACTGGGTGTGCACCTTTAGATAGATGTATTAGAATTTTTTTTATCTTGGCAATTCCCGTTACTGCATATTACATTAGAACTTGAAGTCTACTTTTTAACATTACAAAAATAATAAAATATTTTCTGGCGCACACAATATGAATTGGGTTAGGTTATATGTAGCTGTTTTGATTTCAAAGTTTTAAACTTTTAGTTAATCGTCATACGAGCATCATGGTCAATGTTTTTAATCTTTTCGCTGGACAAAAACAAGAAGAATGGGTTTTATTTTTAAGCAATTTTTAATGATACTGATAAATAGTATTCGCTTATTCTAATTTTCATATTAAGTTGTGGTATAACATTTTTTCTTGTTAATTGACTAGAAAATTATTTTATATTGTCATTTTATTGTTCAACCGCATCTGTGCGAATCTTTATAAATGTAATAATTAATACAGGAAATGGAAAACAAATCTTCAGTTATAATTTTTTTAATAAAATAAATTTGTTAAAATGCTTAGCTATTAGAAGAGGAAAAATTGTTTTATGTTTATTGATTAAATATAAAATTACTCAAAGTTAATGGAAAAAGACAAAAAAAAACAAACCAAGTGGTACAAATATGCATCACTGCACTGTGAAGGATTGGTTAAAAGTTACAGCACCCTTACGATTACACAAACGAGCCGCCACTGTTAGGAGATTTTTTGATAATAAATGTACTGAAATGTAATTCTGCAATAATCATTGTTAAATGTATTTAAAACCATATTTAAAAAAATTATCCTGAATATATTCGGCCGAATATCGAATATTCGTTACATCCCTAATATGCACCAAACGTCTGCTTTTTCAGTAGTGTGTAGCAATTAAAATACTTGCCATATTCACTAAGTGTAGCAAAGTTATTTGACATTTTATTTTCACTCTAACTTTAAATTTTAAAATTATAGATAAACCTTATTAAATAATTTAAATACTCATGTTTCTAATTCTTTCTATATATTGCCTAATATCATGTTTACATTAATCCCATCATGTCATTTTTTGAAGTGATAATAAGGAAACGGAGATTATAGGCTCTATAGTCCGGGTTCTCCTTAAAAATGTTGCTGCCAGTGGAACTTACTCGTTCTTATTCATTAAGGTTTTTTTATTTTATAAAAAATATTTCAGCTAGTATGATGTTATTCTGTTTCTCATTTGTTGTTTAAAACTTCGACGAAGTGTGTTGCCTTATTCTATAAATTAATATTAAGTGAATAAATACTAAAATCATTAGACGCTTTCTTCGTAGATTTAACTTTACATTTTACGTTAAATGTTTTCTTATCACCTAGCATGTTTGTACAGAATTTTAAATTTATATTTATCGGCAATTTGAAATGCATGGGCAATGCCAAAATGTTGTCTGTAATTTCAATTTAGATTTTTCAGTTGTTTTCATTAAATAAATGCATCGCTACTTTGTGTCCTGTGTCATCCTGAGTGAATCAGGCTCTTAAATCACTCAAGCCGCAATTCACTTGAAGGCTAGCCATGCCATTTGTCCCAAGTCCGTTTTTCCCCACCCATTTTATTCGAAAAATCCAGGCACGTCATTTATTTGAGACCTCAAAGTGCGTTGGCGGATTTCCGATTTCCTAGCCTCGAAGCGAGGTCCCAATCTAGTCGGATCCTTTGATGTACCGCCTACCCTCGTTCGAGGCCCCAAATTGGAATCAGCGCATGAAGTGCTGGATTTTGATGTCGTTGGAATTCCAGCTTCCCCGAGCCGCTAAGCTAATATCCATCGGTTTTTAAAACCGACTGTATATGCAATGCGTTGATTCTGCTGAAGATCACGAATTTCAAAACATCCTAGAAGCTAGTGTTGGAATGCGTAATTGTTCTGCAGATTGCTTAAAACTTTGGTGTTGTTCGAATTTAAGAATGATGGAATACTGTTTGAATATCATAAAGTTCTATATTCACAATTATACAAGATATATACAGTTTCTTAGAAACACCTACCACAATTTGTAGGCTGCAGTTGCAATTCATTGGGAAGAAAGAATTGAGATAGACTGCTTGTTGCAGTAAAGAGCAAATGTGTCTCCAAGGCAGAT
>BGPR01001308.1:27124-59259 GCA_013235015.1 Araneus ventricosus | reverse complement strand
GGTAATAGACTGCTTGTTGCAGTAAAGAGCAAATGTGTCTCCAAGGCGGAGACAATGCTCAAGTGAAGCAAGATATTTGCGGCCCGTCTGAGCGGGTAACGACAGCTGAGCAAAAAGGAATGCGTCCGGTCAGTGCGGGTGATGGGAGCAGAATCATATGTTGACAAGTAAACAGTAAACAAAGTAGTAGCGCCGCCTTGCGGAGGTGATAGAATTAAACATGCAGAGAAACAAAAATTCACAATATGCACTAATTTCGAATTAAAACTAAGTAAAATACTAGAATATAAAGTAATAGAATAAAGCATGCAGAACACAAAATGCAATAATAATAATAAAAGAAATAAATAAACAAAAGGATGCGGAACACCGACGATTGCTTTTTCCTTCCCGTGTTCTAAACATTCAAGTTTGGAAAAGATGTGAATGGCTTGCTGTATGGACTTGGCTGTTTTCTAATTATTCAACAAAAAACAATTACAAAAAAATTATTCTTTCTAAAAACTTAGAACACAGATAGAAATTGTACTGTTTATTTTCAAGTCTTACTGTATAATTGTTATATTCAAACCGCTGCACTAAAATTACCTATTTAACTATAGAAATTATTTTTTAAATTATTAAAATATTTTATTTATAATTATTTTTACTTTCTTCATTAAAATTGCTTACTGTTTATGATAAAGTAAAGTACCACTTATATGTCTTTTAAGGGACTGACGTAAAACGACGTATAAATGAAAAGACGTATAATCGAAACTTCACTAGACAAATTTGATTATTACAAATTTAATGCTACTAATGCAAATTCATTTAAAATTATTAATTTTGAGATTAGTATTGAGAGCAAGTATGACACATAGTATTGAGAACAATAATGAAATTTCAAAATTAAATATTTAACATAAAAATGAGAAAAACCGCACCTTTGTTGCATATCTTGGGTACTAATTACACATATTTATACAATTTACGAGCATGCAGGTAGGCGTTTAATTAAAAAAATCTTTAACCGTCTTCTGACGTGCTGATTGTCTGTGAATATTAAGCGCAACAATATGAATCGAATTAATTTCTTTGAATGTCTTTTCACTATTCTTTTGACAAAAGAATCAAGTTCGAAGTTCTTCAATGGAGTCCATTGCGTCTTTAACTCTATCGATACGGGAACTTCCCAAACGTCTCTCCAAGCAAAAGACGATGGCCGTTCGAATATCACTGCGAAAATTCCACCCCCTTTCGTTCAGTGTGATTGATTTTTCACCCGCGACGCGAGCTTTCTTCTTTAAAGTGGTTTGCCTAGATGGGTTGGGGAAAAAGAGAGATTTTCTTAGAATTCGGACAGTGCCAGCTGTCATTGTGGTTTTTGAGAGGGGAGGTGAATTTCCCTTATCTTTGAAAGAGGTACTCGGGCGTTCTCGTATTTTGAGGTCCCTCTATTCCAATGGCCTTAGGAATCGGAGGGTTAAAGAAAAGTTGAATAAATTCTTCATCATCGCTTAAATTAGCACCAGACAATTTGTCTTCTATTGTTATCAATTTATCTTCTACTATTAGTTCATCAATGGGAAATTAAGCATTTTTTATTTATTTTTACTTTCTCGTATACGAAGCATAAAAAGAGAAAGTATTGTAATCGTCAAAAAATTCGAACTCGAGATTTTGACGGATCTCCACGTTTTAGACCTCCCTGAGTCCGAAAAACACAATTTTGGAATTATGTCTGCCTGTGTGTGTCTGTGAACACGATAACTCGAAAACTATTAGAGATACAGGGATGAAATTTGGTATGTGGTCTTTAAACATAATTTGTAGGTTTCTATCAAATTTTGGACAAAATCTGTCAACGGGAAGTCTGTCTGTATGTCCGAAGTCATGCGAACACTATACCTCAAAAACTTGAATAGCTAGATAGATAACATTTGGTACACAGTTTTATCGTCATGAATGTAGGTCCGTATAAAATTTTGGGTCAAATCCGTCAACGGGTTGACTGTCTGTCGGTCTGTATAATCGCATACTTGTTAAGCATTCGTTCAAAACTGATCTCCATGGGCATGCGTACTTAGCAATCTCTGATACCAAGCGGGAGGATTACGTCACTTGTCCTTGAGACGGAGTTTGTGATAGATATGTGTTATCTCCTGTTTTGTTTTCGCTCGCTCGTATAATAGCGGATCTTGCTGGAGTGTTATGGAAAATAAATATTGCTAAGTTTTAATGCATAGGCATCTCTTTTAATATGATTCTCCACTTAAATATTTTACAATCACTATAATCTGCAATGAAAAACCTTCTGATATTCGTTGCATTCTGGATTGCAGTAGGCTCGATTTTTTTTTATCCACGCAAGGGGAGGGGAAATGACAAATTTTTGAGCAGTATACGAGAAAGTTTAGGGGAAGCCACTCCCACTGGTTATTTTCTAATCCAGGAGTTTCCAACCTTTTTTTCCCTCGCGTACCCCTTGATTAGTCCTATAATTTTCGCGTATTCCCTACTGCCATACCCCCTCTAACCATCTATCTATGCAAAGAAGTTTTTATCAATAATGTTAAGGGCTTAGTTAAGCCGAAGAGTCAAATGACTCGAATTAATAAGTCAAAACTAGAAGAAAAACTAAAAAGCTTAGAACAGTGGGGCCTAGTGAAGTTGGAGCTTTTGTGAAGACATTAATGATTCTTGCATAATCGGGTTGATGAAGACAATCAATCAATTATTCACCAGGTTTCTTTATCTTTTCTTTTAACTTTCTCGTATGAGAAGGATGCAAAGAGAAAGTCTTGTAATCGTCAAAAAAATTCGAACTCGAGATTTTGACGAAACTCTACGTTTTAGACCTCCCGAGTCCGAAAAACACAATTTTGGAATTTATGTCTGTCTGTGAACACGATAACTCGAAAACTATTAGAGCTACGGGGATGAAATTTGGTATATGATCTTTACACACAATTTGTAAGTTTCTTTCAAATTTTGGACAAAATCCGTCCATGGGAAGTCTGTCTGTATGTCCGTGTTAATGTGAACGCGATAACTCACAAGCTTGAATAGCTAGATTTATAAAATTTGGTACACAGTTTTATCATCAGGAATGTAGGTCCGTATAAAATTTTGGGCCAAATCCGTGAAAGGGTTGACTGTCTGTCGGTCTGTATAATCGCATACTTGTAAAAATTATATCTCATAAGCCCTTTGGCTTAGATAAATAAAACTTGGTATCAGGGTGTTATCATTTATTATAGATCTGTGCCCAATTTTCATTTCAATCGGTTAGAAAGAGGTGTTCAAATTGCATATTGATTTTTTTTAAAACGAATTCGTTATCTCCACGTGCATGCGTATTGGAAGCAATCTGTGCATGATATTCAGCGTCTTCATGACGAAAGGCTTATGCTTAATGACTCCTGCTAGGCGCTTTTTTCTTCCCTTATGGCTCCTTTTCCCCTCCTTTTGGCGAATTCTGATCCTGCTCGGATTATTTTATCTCCGTTTGTTTTGTTGTTTTCACGTGTCTGGAGAAATTTTTATCCGAGCGAGGGTGTGGGGAACTGACAGGCTATACGAGAGTTATTGAGAAATGAGTATACGAGAAAGTTTAGGGGAGGCCACTCCCGCTGGCTCTTATTTTGAGCGTAGGCTTTAGACTTGCACAACTTTTGCTTTTGACACGAACTTTAGAAAATAAAATTCTGTAACTTTTTTAATCCCTTATCTTTTCTTGTGTCCGTCATTACCGACTTAAGTACTCCCAGGAGTATGCGTACCATAGGTTGGGGAACCTCTGGTTTAGAGCGATTCCTCAGATGGGTTTGGCAGGAGGGAGATTTTCTTAGAACTCTTATTTCAGCCGAACCTTATTCCTCGGAGTAAATTACCCTAATAGCCATCACCTAAAACGTGTCCTCTTTCCTATATCAATCCATTACGGATGAAAGCTTTCATTGAAAATTTTCAAGGGATAGGAAATTTTATCTATGAAGGAGAAACTCGGGCGTTCCAGTATTCTGAGATCCCTGAACTTCAAGGCTCTTAGGAATTTGAGGATAAACTGAGCATAGATATAGATTACGCAGTTCTTCCTGTGCTGCCAACTTTTAATTGTCATGGACTATAATCCACCTAAATGAGATAAGACATACTTCAGAGATTCAAATAGATAACAAAGAATATTTTGTCAAATCAGTGAGTAAAACTTGAAAGAAATAAAGGAGTTGCATCGCATTTGTTTATTTATGTGTAAAAGGTTAGCTTTGTTGAGCAAGAAAATGTAAAAAAAATAATAATAATAGCTGATTCCAGATTTGCAAGTTTAGAACTTAAAACAGATGCAAGGTCTGTACATTTCTGCTTTAAGTCTTTGGAATACCTCCCATGAAGTAATTTGTAGATGAAACATACAAACTGTGAAATTAAACTTTTAGAATAACAAATATGTTACGCCTGCACTTCATAGATGTTAACAAGGTTACTTGTTACAAAGTTAGTTATGTTGATGTTAAGCAACATAACTAAATGTGAGCTAAATGCCTATTATGAATTATTTTAGTATTGTTTGTAATATTTGAAATTTCCTTTTCAGATTGATTTGAACCAACAAATCTGAGAAATGGCGAAGGATTACGACTTTGTATCTGGTCTGTTGGACGAAGTAGCCCTGGAAGGTTTAGATGGCATAACTCTTGAAATGTTGTGGCAACGCTTAAGAGATCGGTCTAGCTTTGCTATTCCTGTTGATGAAGATTCTAAGATTTTCTTCTGGAAAATAGTCGCAATGCACAAAGACCTTGAGATATATGAACTGCCCAAACCTCGTAAATTCTATCCTATCTATAACAGATATGACCATATTGATCCCGAACTTGGTGTAGTCGTTGAACCTGAAAAATTAGATCCGGATCCTTATGCTCCGGTCGTGCCCATTAAAGATGGAGATGTACGAGGATCATGTTCTACATATGATAAACGGAAGTGTATTACTGCTGAAATACGGCATGATAATGTTTTACTTATATCTTTAAAGGAAGCTGAGGATACTTGGGGTGATTCTTTAGTTCTAGTTGCTTCTCCGAAAGTACGACTCATATCGCTGATTGGGACAGTTACCAATCCTCTTATCGATCTGTCTCTTGAAGCTTATTGTCTTTTGGAACGTATAGGACGTTCCAGATATTTAGGAGAGGTAACACTAGGTGACGGAGGTCTCCTGAGCTTAAAAGCTTTCTTTTGTAAACAACTGCATTACTACAGAAAGAAGTTAACCTCGAAAGGCTTAGTAACCAAACAAAATCATTATATGAAGAATAAGAACGGTACGACCTGTACTGGTAGCTTGTTCCATTTGACTCGATTTTATGTGCAGCGCAAAACTAAAATGGCAACGTGGATGAAGTGCTTGTGTGACATCCTGAAAGATAAGCCACAGAATCAAGAGTCTTGCAAAGTTTTAAGGGAAGAGATGAAAATTCCTGCTAGGACTTTCAGGAAGCTGTTTTACAAACCTTTCGAAAAATGGGTGAAACTTGTTTCTCTAACTTGTCAAGAGTTTTACCCAGATGGAACACAAAAAGAGTGGTTTACTGTGAATGGCGAACCAAAATTTGTTAAAGTTTGTCAGCTTCTGAGGCACTGCGATGAGGAAGGTGATGACAAAGATGATGATGATGATGAAGCTAATGATAATAAGGCAGAAATTTTACCAGCTAATATTCATTTCGATTCATCTAAAATATACTATGGAATACCATTAGTTCATCAACTTTATGGTCATATAAAAGATGCTGGCCCAGAAGGCGTCAGTGCTGGAGATTTGGGAAGAACCATGACTTTACCTAGATTAGATATTCGTGGTTTATTGACTCTTCTGTCTAGGAAGGGTCACATTATCTCGGTACTTCAAGATAGAGGAAGACAAAAAGTAAAAAAATATATTGCCAAGATTTATGGAGATCAAAATACTGATTATTCATCTCTCAAAGATCAAGATATATTATCCAAGAAACCTGTGCAGGTTAATGGAGAAAGTGTGAATCACATCTCTGGTAAACGTAAAGACAGTGATGCTGAAGATGCATATAATGCTGCCTCTGCAACAAAAAGAACTCGAATTGATCAAGAAAATGTGCCACCTCCTTATGCCGATACTGATAAAAAACGTGAAAGATCCAGTATGATTTTGGAATACATAAAATCAGAGCGGCTTACTACTCTTAGCAAATTAAATAAGCATATTATGGAGAAGGAAAAACGGGATGGATATAGCTACAAATTAGACAAGAGATCCACTGCAAGGCTTGTGAATAGTTTACACAATTACAAGAAGATCAAAATATTTAAAGGTATAATCAAATTAGAAGATGAGCAAACAGAAATTGAATTCATTTGCGACAATTCAGTCGACAAATCTGATCCTCTTTTGCAAGCTTCTATTGAGGACATAAAATTTAAAAAATTTTGCGTTCCTAAAATGACAAGTAATAAAACTCCTCATGCTAACAAACAGGAGAGTTGTTCTTCTGTTCCCAACAGTAGCTCTGCTGCTAGTCCAAATAAAAGTGCACCAGGGAAAGAAATATCAGCCAAAAGGCCTGCAACAAAGCTGCCAACCGAAGGCATTGTTAAGTATCCTCGCATGACTCCAAAATTTTTGCGAGCAAAAGCATTGCACTCATTTCTGTTTTACCTTGTTTACAAACATAAAGGAAATCCTGGCAATAACGAGGAACAGGTTATTTATCATGATACTTTGAATTGGAGAAGGTTTGTACCACCTCTTCTGGAACGAATTGGAGAAGGATGGGTGTACCTTTCTGATATATACTCCCGCATGCCTCTATCCTTGTTTGTCAAAATAGTCCATTTCAATCATGGATTTCCTGGTTTAAATCAATACTTGGAAAATGAGGAGAAATTGCATTACCTTTTAAAGTTTTTGCCTCAAAATTTGCGCAACAACCTTTTAAATAACCGCAGATTCTTATTTTCCACCAACGAGGTAATTAAAATCTTGTGCTACTTGGGCTTAGTGTCATTAGGACCTTCAGCTGGCAAGCAGAAAGATCAGCTTTTTCTCTATGTGCATAAACATGCAAGTATAAAAGATACAACAATTTCACCCTCAGGTTATGTGCATATAAAAAAAGATATGAACTATGAAGTTAAGACTTACACTTTTGAATCTGAAGATGATATAGAAACCTTTTGGCTTGATTTGGAAAATATCGCTTTTCACACTTCTTTAGGTAAATTTAGTGCAGCTGCTGGTAAGACTATCCGTATAACAGAAGCCGATTATAAACCTGAGCTCATTTCAGCCACAAAAAGCAAACAATTTAATGAAGTTGTGGATGATGGAAATATTCCAGGAGATGGCTTGGGTGCAGGGGGCTTTGATTCTAGCTTGTATTTGCATTGGAGACGAAACTGGCTAAATACTGCCATCACCGAACCACATAGAAACTCTCAGAAACCCTGTCCTAAGAGAGACAGTGCTTTGGCTTCCATACAGAATCTGCTGAAACGCAATGATAAACCAAGTACAGAACCAAGAACCAGATTACAGAGGCTGACAAAGAATACATTGCTAATGCAGAAGGACAATAAACTAGCAGTGAACAAGTCCTCAGATAACGAAAAAGTCGTTGTAAGTGCTGCTAAATTTCCGAAAATGAGAGAGAGAACAAAAATTCGAACAGTTAAAATGCGGCATACTAAAAAACGTGCTCCTTATTATGATGAGAATGATAAAGCTGCTATTATGAAAATGGACAAGGCACGATGTACTTGGACTTCTCAAGAAGACAGCTTTTTGTTGTTGTGTAAAGTTGCATCATCCTTCCTTGATCCACATTACTGCAAAAATTCAGTTGTGCCGTATACTGTTGTAAGAGATCTCTTGTATAAACAGGTTCCAGAGATTTCTGAGAACAAGACATCCAGGGCATGTCAGCGAAGATTGCGATACATGATGTTGAATCCTGAAACTATAAATAATGTTAATGTGTTTTTAGGTGAAGCTCTGCAGGATGATGAATTGGTAAAAGAATTCAATGTTCCCAAACCACCAAAAACCAACGAAGAAGTATGGGCCTCTATGTTCACTACTGTCGTTAAGAAACTTCTGGAAAAATTCACATCCTCTGCATCAGAAAGATGTAAAAATTTTGTGCTTCCCAGGAGTAGAGGAGAGCTAGAAAAGCATTATGAGCTAAAATCTTACTATAAAACCAACCAGAATTATAAAGATCTCTATAAAGTTCCCAAGAGTGTTGAGGATATTAGGAAGTTTGTTCTGTCTTCCCTGATACTTTCAGCAATGGCAGTCACTGATGAAATTGAATGGCCTTACCTTTTGCACAAACTCTATCAGTGTTTTCCTGACAATTACATATCTTCTGCTGTTAACTCTCTGCGAAAAGCAGGTATCCTTGCTGTTAAGAGGAGAACTTGCAAAACTGATTTAAAGCGTTCTCTTCAATCTTCTTGCCCATACAAGTTTTCAGCTAATTATAGCAATGCAATGCTGACTAAATTTCCTGTAAAGATATTCAAAGAAGCTGAAACGCTTTACAATAAGTTAAAATCTTTAGAACCAGGTGCTGATGAGGAACTCGTAGGCTACATACCTCCTGGTTTTTCAGCTGCTGTTTTGTCTCTGATGCAAACAAAGCAACTATATATTGAAACAAGAATACCGTCACAAATTATGTTATTTGATTCCTCACTAAGCAAGGAGGCAAGATCAAATATTGTTGAGCGAATGATTAACACATTAAGTGATAAAGAATCTACTGAGTTGTCAAGATTATTAAAAGAGGTCAGCATTCCAACTGCAGCAGTGAAGAACAATGAATATACAGCTAAAGAGCAAACGGCGGTGGTCTGTGAAAGTATTCATGATGATATGTCCATTACAGGTGATCTGTCGCTAATGGACAACTCTCAGATGTCAGAAGTACGACGTTTTGCAAGTGCCTCTAGATTCGCTTTATATTTGTTGCGACAGGAGATGTCACAGCCTCCAAAAGAAAGGGTTCAGCATGCCCAGGATTATATTGTCTTGAATTCTTGCAGTATAGTATGTCACCTGGAACCCAAATGTGATATTCCAGATTTGCCGATTATTCCGGCAGATATCATTGAAAATTCATCTGATCAAGATACATTGAAAACAAGTAAAGAAGCAGTTTGTATAACAAAAGACAAAATGCTCTTAACTAATGACAAAATTGCAGAAATATCGCAGCAATTGGTACAGTTCATTCCCTCTAATATTTTTCTCCCGAATCAAAATTACGTAAACCAAATTGAAGCTGTCTATAAAAACTATGCTTCAAATGTACTGCTTGATGCTAAATGTGTTTTTGATACTATTTATAGTTCTGGTGTAGTTGGAATCACTGAAAAAGAAATCTGGAAAAAATTTAGGGTTCTTTCGGGTAATATCACGGTCCTTGAACACCTAGATATTTTTCGCAAATCGGGTCTTACAGTACGCGCTGGTATTGTCGAATTTAATTATGTATGTGGTTGTTTTGCAAAGAACTATGTATTGCCAACTTTCCATTCATTTCATTTGCCAACAAAAAGTAAAAAGAATAATGCAGATTGTCCTAAAGTTCCTGGTTCAGTATCAGAAAATTCAATTACCACAGTTCTGTCATATTCTGAAACCAACTTTGAATCAAATGATGTGCAATCTACAGAAGCTGATCAAAGCATGTATACAGATGGAACAGCTGATGATGAAGAAAAGCAAATATCTCCCAATGTTTCCAGAAGTAATTTACCATCTTCCACTAAAACTGAAACCCTGTATTTCATCCCAAGAACTTGGCGCAAACAAACCTACTTTTTTCAGTTTGCTGTCCACTGTGTTGAGTCATATAATCAGCATGCCTGGTATTTCATCCTTTCAAGTCTGTGAACAATTTTCTGTTACGTTACCACCCGTACAGACTTTAGAATTAGTTGAAATCTTAGAGAAAGCATCTTGTGTATATAAGTATTATTGCAAGCCATTGAAGAAAAGATCTCTGTTTTCTAAACCAAGAACTATTTCAGTTTCTAAAAATCCTGAACCAGAAGACGTAGACCATATAGAACCATATCCTGATGCTGTGTGTAAAATTGCAGATTTACGTAGTGCTATTCAATAATTTGTTGTATCTCAAAAAGTTGCCTGTCACGTATCGTTATATAAATGTCTTATATACACTGAATGTTTTTGTTATGATATGTAATTACTGTACAATTAAATCTGGATGTAAATATATGAAGATTTATTTTAGCAAATGTCTGGTTTTTTTTAAAATTTAAGTTTTATTGTAGGCTTATTTTTGCACAATATATTTTCATTACAGTCAAAGATGACACAAATTGACATTGCATGGAAGTCTGTGCATTGTATAATGATATTTAGTTTAATAATTTTGAATGTTATCCTAACGCATAGCGGGAAAATATAGATTTGTGCTGAATTCTGGATTAAGCACCTATAATCAATATATTTTTTGATAAAATTGCATGTTCAGTTCCCGTAGTTCTCTATTTAGTCCTAATATGACTAGAAACAATAAAGATGTCGTTCAGCGGCGATGTGACTGCTCGTAGTTTTCTTCTTAACTGTCAGCTTCACTTACTTGTCTTTGTCAGGAGTGTCTTCATATATTTGTAAATTTTTGTTTAATGGTGGTGAGTAGTTTGCCTTTAAAACATTTAACTGCCATTTTTATTTATTCATTCTTTCCATTCGAACTTTTCATTCTAGTGTACAAAGATACTGTAAGGATTAAAAGGTGCACACTTTGACGATAAGCTCGAATCCTTTCGACAATACTGTAAGGATTATATTTTACAATCCTTACAGGATTTAGTTGTGCATAATCATATTTTATATGAAAATGAGAGTAATATTTTCTTACGAAATAGGAATATGTTTCTCAACCATCTTATTGTGGCATCATATGTGAATTCAAAGTACGTACAAATGAATTGTTTTGAGAAATTAATAAATGTTTTTTAAAAGTATTTTACGTTGAGAGGAAGTAATTCAACTTATTTGTTTTTGAAAATTATAGATGGCACTTGGGGATTGTCTACAACACATTACCCACTCATAGTATGTTGTGAATCAAGCCTAATTTTACCTTTTTATGCACATACCCAACCAATTGCCAATTTTGCTACTAAGTAGTTGGTAGCTACAAATGAATTTTTTTAAAAATTTTAATTTGAAAGAATGTAAATCAATATATCTATTTCTGAAAATTATAAGTAGTGCTTAGGGATCGTCTACAATACGTTACCTAATTCTAGTATGATGCATTAAATAAACTTTTCTTTTAGAATACTTCATTATCTTGTATATTTTCTGATTTGGGCAGATTGATAAATGCGACTCTATTCACTGACGGGAATGGAGTCGCCTATCCCCCCCCCTTCCCATTGAAATGGAATCCCGAGTGGAAAGATGATGAAGGCTCCTAAAATCAAGATCCCAAATGGGGTAACATAGAACAATGTTGCAGCTTCAAAAGCTTTTATGGCTCTAATGTTCAGATTTTTCGAATTTCTAAAGGGAAAAAAATAATTTAAAAGCACAATTTTATTAATGTGCTAAGAAATAGAATTTAAAAAGGGAGTAAAAAAATCTTGACGTCAAAACAAAATCGCAAAAGGGAGAGGGGTAGCGCTGATAGACATATCATAGCAAATTAGAATCTTAATCGCATTTATAAGATATTTGAATTTTTAATGAATGTTTATTTTGTATGGTGCTCATTTTGATTTTGAATTTCTTATTCATAAATAGTTACAACTGACTTTTTTCTGATTATTTCCGAATATTTGGAACAAAGTAGTATAAAAAAATTATATGCACATGGGAACACAATATAATGAACTGAACGAGTTAGATACAAGAAATCTGACATAAGTTTTACGACCAGAATTGTAGATATTGTAACACAGTGGTCAAATAACAACTATGATTTAGGAGAGCTGTAACGAAACGATGATTTAGGGTTGCAGGTGAAATATAACACAACATTCTTCGACTAGTGTCGGCCATCTGAGGAATGACAATGCTTCTCTGTGCAGGTGTGTTCTAACAAAGCTTAGCGGGACAGAGGCGCCAAAAGCGTCCGTAGACGCGACGATAATTGCTGGAGACCAGACAAGACCACAGGGTTCTTAAAAAGCTTTGATTGACAATGTCGCCTACATGAAGGGAGCTGGTCAATTCAAAGTAACGAAGCGTGGATTTGATGGACGATGGATAACATTTACCTTTGTAGGAAAAGTGCTAACGAGGGAGACATAAATGTGGAACCTTTTGCAGGTGGTAGAAAGGAATGCCACCTGGCTAATGAGGAGACCCGGATCAGTACATAAAACGGGCGGATTTCGTTTGTCGGAGGAGTTGGGAGTTGGACCTCACCTACGCTGGTGAGCGTCAAGTTTTTGCTTCGAATCGAGACTCGGCAGTACTCCCATCAGGGATTGCGAGTTCTGATATTTACGGATAGACCCGGTCCTCGGGCTCATCTCGTAGGAGTTTACATCGAACTCCGGAACTTAATTGTTTTTTCCAGCGCAGTGCAGGTTGGTTCGCGAAATTACTTAACTACTCGACCAAGAGTTACAGTTCCTCCCTTCGAGGTCATTTTTATTGATTTTTGTACATAAACATTCTAATCTAGAAAATGTCTATTACAAATGTATATATATAAGTTAGCTGTAAATAAATTCGGAAAGACTACTCCTTGTCTGAAAACGCCTCGAATTTGCTCAGCCATCAAACCGCGGCCATCGGCCGTGACGTTACAATATTTAATAAAATTTTGGACTGGATCCCCCAATTGGTAGACTGTCTATTCGTTTGTTATATGAAGACGTTAACACAAAAACACAGCATGCAAAATAAATGAAATTCGGTCTTTATGCTCAAACCTTTTTTTAAAAAATTGTTTAGCCACAATTGTAGGTCTGTGTAAAATTTTGAACTAATTGGTCAACAAGAAGATGCCCAAAATCATATTCGACTGTCTTAACGTTACTATGAGGCTAAACACAAAATGCGCTATATTGTATAAATATACAAAAAAAATTCAAGAAGAGAACCCGTTGATTGTAAATGTAATTACAGTAAGCCCCCGGTTAACGGAAACCCGGGTTATCTGAAATCGCAAATCCAAAAAACAAGTATTGTACTGCAAGTAAATAATCGCGATGTCGAGACTTTTCTTTCAACGATATCCCCACTTTTTTACTTTTAAGCCTCCCTATGAAGGTCAGCGGTTAATTTTAGAATGCTAAAATCAAAATTAATAGGTATCAGCAATATTAATTACTATATTGTTTACCTGTGCCTGTCAGGTGCTCTGCGCTCGAATTCCCCGGTACGAATATTGCGCCCAACGGAAGGTCAACTTTAATTTTAAAAAAAAAAAACATAAGTATAGCTTACAAAGAGAGTTTTGAATTCGTTTTAAAATCAAAACATTTCAGAATTGAATACTGTAATTGGATATAAAATAGTAATAGATGTTCATGGCTTAACCAGAAAAATCGTTATTCGAAATGGCTTACCCCGCTTTAATTCGTTAAGCCTGAGTTGTACTATATAATCAGAGTTTTGAAGATAATGCATGAAATACGCATTGCACTGTTTTTGTTTTCAACAGCATTTAAGGAAATCTTGGTGAGTGAAGGAATGTAGGGTAAAATAATTTTAAAAAAATTGATTTTGGACTTAAATTTTATTTAAAACTTATAAATTGAATGAACTTTAAGTGCTTTGATGAATTTTTTCTTCTTTAGATGATTCTTAAAATTCACTTGATCAGAAACTAGCAGATAACCCGACGTTACTCGGGATCCAAATGTTTTCATATGCCCCCTCACTCCATTTCTTTTTCTCCAAATATATAGATACTCGATAAACAAAAATTCATCTTAAAAATGAAAAAAAATTATTCCAACCAACTTACTTTAGTACGGCTCAAAAGAGATGAATATATGAAGAGAAATTAACGAAATAAATAAAATTGGGATGAAAATGCAAGAGCCTCATTCCTTTAATTCGGCTAAAAAAGAATCATATTTAAAGAGAAATATATTAAATAAAACATCAAAGGCAAGAAAAAAATGCCAAAAGTAATAAATTAAAACACAGGAAGTATGGACGAGTTTTCTACTATGTTTGTTTACATTTAAGTGCCTGTACTATGTAATTCAGGTGTTATGCTAAGTCGATGGAATCTTCAAAGCGGAAGACTAAGGGGTCATTTAAGTATTACCCCGGTTGGGTTGGGCAATCGCGCCCTTTGTTAACGTGCGGGCGTCTCCCAATAACTCGAGGGCTAAGAATGGACCTATTATAAAACAGATAAAATCAAGGTTTTTAATGTAAGTAAACACACCAGAAAACTAGTCCATAACTTTTCTTCAGGGGTAAAAAAGAATGTATAAAGAGATAAATAAAATAAGCATCAAAAGCAAAAAAAAACAAACCAAAGGAGTATTTGGACTTCCGCTTTCAAAATCCATTGACTTAGCATTACACCGGAAATACATAGTACGGGATGTAAACAAACCAGAAAACTCGTCCATTCTGGTTTGTTTATAATTCTGAAATCGTCAACAGTTATGCAGATGTAGTTTATTGTTTAATGTTGGTGTTCGAACAGTGTTATATACGATTCTATATGTTTTGAACAAGTTTAATTCTTTGATATTCTGTTATAAAATATATACTGATTCACATTCCGTTAACCCTTTAAAGGGCCATTTTTTTCCAGTAGTAATATAATACCTTGCATCAAAACACCGGAAGTATATCTTTTCTTCATGAATAAGAAAGAAAATTCCCGAAAATGGGCAAAAAACACGCTAATTTACCACTTACAATTAAATAAATAAAAATTTAATTCGATTTATTAAAAATTAATACGACCTTAGGTCTCTTTTCTGGTAACCACTGTGCCAAATTTGGTCCCATGAATAAAGAAAAAAAAAAAACGAAAATACATTCAGGCTCATAAAAATTGCTCTTTTACCTATATAGATTGAATTTATAACAGCAATAACAGAAAATTAATTATCCTTTAGCCTTGTTTTCATTTGACGTATGTACCGCCGAAATCAATATTGATTTTAGAGATTATCCATAGATGGCGACAGCATTCTACTTCTGTGTTTGCAGTGAATGTGATTGGTTGAGGAGTTTACGTCCTGTCATTATGGGGTCTATTCTTGTTCTGATATAGACGTCACTTTTCCTGTGAAAAAAAGTGACGTCTCCCACCCCAACCGGGATACCAGAATACACCCGAATAACTCTAGTTTGACAAATCTCCAATTCACGCTTCGCAAAATTTTCTGCACTGCAAGAAATGAAGTGAAAATATGAATCCTTTTCGTAATTTTTTTATTTATTTCTTGTGGGGAGCGTGGATGAGTAAGATCGTAATTTGTAAATGTTTGTTTATAGCGTTCTGAAATTATGCAGTTTTGCCATTTACTTTGAAGTTTTCGTAGATGATATTCTGCACTGGAGGCGATCAGGTTGGGTGATGTCGATGAATGATATATAAGTAATTGTCAACTTGTTTAGCTATTTAAAAGTATATTTTTTACAAATTTAAATCGTGATTCACTTATTTCGATTTGCATTTCCATGTGGATGATATTGCAATTTCATTTCGAATAAAATTTTATAGATTGTTTTTATACTATTATTTCTTATATGGTACTTGTATGGTGTGTGTATTTTAAGATTATTTAAAGCCAACCTAAATATTTAAAAATCTCCAGATTTCCGATCAAAACTTGTTGAGTCAGAAGTTTGCTCAGGCTGTCATTTTTTTTTCTTCTCTTTAATTCTCATTAATGTTTGAAGTGTTTTATTACATTGTAAATACTTTAAATACAAAGTTTCAGCTTTTGTCACAAAATGTGTTTTTGCTTATTTCTGCAAAAATGATGATTAACTGAACTAATTTGTCAGCAGTGCAATATTAAAATGACTCATGGTTTTGTTAGAATATGTGTACTATTTCAGGACTCTCGTCTCTTTTGAGCAGTATAGATGCTGTACCAGATTCGTTTTCTATTTCATACAAGTTGATACAAATGCCATACTATGATATCACTAATATTTTACTTCCCTCACAAAAACATATGTGGTAATTTCTAGATGCCTGTTCTGAACATAGTTTTATAAGACATTCTGAGAGACATTCATAGACATGGAATAATAATAGGATTTCTAAGTTATATGTTCAGTCTTTTCTATTCTAAAAATGCAATAGGTTCCATTGCTCTATTATTTTTGTTAAAGGTTCCACAATAAACATATTTAGTGAAGTAATTGAAAACATTTAAAGTATTTTGAATTTTCTGAAAATTTTTGCGCTTGTAAAAATTAATCTCTGAATTTCATTTTCATTCTTCTGCATTTATTTAAATTCACAATTTTTAAGCTTCAAATGTTTCATAGTCTTAAAAGAGTTAACTTGAGAAGAGTTATCAAAGTCAGAAAAATTGTTACCTGACAATACTATTTTTATCAAAGTGTTTTAGTTGAAAATCTGATATATGTATTCCAAATACATTAAATTTTATAGCTGTAAATATTTTAGAAAAGAATTAAAATGTGTAAACTAGTTTGTGCGGTCTTGTCTTCCGTCATCTTTTCTTGGTGCAACTCCTTGTGGCATCTGAAAAGTAGATATTGTGCATTCGATGCCTGCAACATCTGAAGTGGGTACTGGGCAAATTTTTTTTTAACTTGCAAAACATCCTATGGCTTTGCTAGCAGTGGGAGCGAGAACCTAGTAACTTCGCTTGCTCGTTGAAAGCATAGAGTATCGGAACAATTAATTTCACTATTTCGAGCTGTCCATCTCTTGGTGACAGAAGTTGGCAATACCATTTGGAGTTACTGCAAGAAAAAATGGTGAAAAACAAGACTGCATCATAAACTAGGGATGTAACGAATAGTGATTTGGTTGAATATCAAATTTTTAAAAGCATTTCCCTTTTGATTGTAAATTAAATTTTATAATATTTTAAAAATACCTTAATTCCAATAATGAGAAACTCTCTTCATTTTGGTATTGCTTCAATGAAATAAAAGAGTCATCATTGCAGAATATGACAATCACAAACACTGAAGAAAATTGGATGGATAAATTAAAATTACTAAAAGTAGATTTATATTTTGATTAAGAACTTCTAATAGGTAGGATACAAGGTTATTTGAGAATAGTAAGGTGTTAGGCTCACAGAGAGCCGATGAATTGATGACGTCGCATTGGGAGCACGCTTCGTCTCGGTGTTATGCAATGGAATAAATGAATTGTTTGGGAGCTCTTTTAGCTACAGAAAAAAATTTTCTAAGCTTGATTTTTTTTTCTTTCTTTTTTTTTGTAGAAACGTTGTTAAAAAGTCGCACATTACGAAAGAATCAAAATTTGGAGAGTTTAAACGAAAATTTTAATAAAACGCAGTTCTCATATGGTCTCTTTGCAAGAAGGGAGATAATTATGTCTATAGCTACTAAACTTTAATACAGTTAAATAAAACAACTTTAGTTTATTTAAGATACCGAACACCAGTGGTGGACTGGGTCAGAAAATAGTGGTTGCCAGAAGTTGGTGAGGGCCCTCACATATCTACAATCATATCATTAATTCATTCATATATATATATATATATATACAAAAAACGCAACAAAAACAATTATATATATAATAAATTTAATTTTATTACAAATGTGCTGTGATATCTCAAAACTGGATTTCAAATTCCTTAAAGAAAATATTTCAAAGTTCTTTTGAAATATTTTCAATCAAAGCAAGTATATTAGGATTCAGACCTCAGAAAAATGAAAATCCTGAGTAAAATCAAGCATAATGATCGGCATAACACTGAAACCTTCTCAAACATTAGCTAAATTGAATCTAAATAAATATGAAGAGAAGGGATCAGTTATCAGATGTGTCAGTTATTAATCAGTATTGGACATATAATCCTACTCTCGCTTGATGGATAAAGGATGTATCCAAAATTCAGTAAATTTTAGGCAAATGCGTTGTTTGCAAATCTTTTTCATAAAATAATCTGAAATTTCTAATATTTGATCCCATTTGATGGCAATCTTTTAGCAAAATGATCTATAATTTTTCTCCCTAGCTTTGACCCAGGTGTGAATGATATAACTTTGAAATCAGAAATTTTATTTTCGACATCTACAACTTACAAATTTGTATATGGTTTTAGTACTTCTTAATGTTTGAATGGAAGACAAAACTCTCGGTGAAGATTTTTATTTTGTCTCAAGGTTCATCCTACCCCAAAATTAAATGATGATCATTCGTTCTGCAATACAGAATTAAATGAATTTAAATTAAAGCAAAAAATTGGTATTGTTTTTGCAATAAAGTGTGAAGAAATGCCACCCATTAGTAGGGCATCTGCTGAAAGATCGAAGAAACTTTAAAAGAAACTTCTTTGGATGATTTGGAGTTTATTAATTTTTTTTTTTGGTAATGTTTCAGTAATTTGTAATTAAACTGGAATAATTAAGAAGATACTTTTTGAATTATAAATACAGTAAATTCTCGATTATCTGGCATTCAAGTGTCAGGAAAGCTCAACTAACTGGAAAAATTAGAAAATGAGTTTTTCTAAAAATTTTACATCGCTCGCCAAAATTTAGCATGCTTGTGCCATTCCATTCACGTGGACAATTTATTTCTGGAATGCAACATCCGCTCCTCACAGAGGGGCATAGAAGGGGGAAAAAAGCAATATATAGTACTGTGATGAACACAAGCTTGTTTTATGGGGGTGAGAACTAAAGAAAAAAAAAGTCATATCCTTTCGCCGAAAAATGATGAGACATAAAAACGAAATTGACAACCAAAAAAAAAAAAGCGAAGGGACAAAATCGGTAAAAAAAAGATTGTGGGTGGGTTATTCCAGATTTTCAAGTCTTTTCCTTTATTTATTTACTCTCCGAATACCCACAGATGTTGATTCTGATTACGTAATATCACATGCTGGGGAATTGAAGGAGCGCATATTGTGTAATAACCCTTGAGATTTTTTAAAAGATAATGAGTTTTGATATTCAATCTGGGATTTATTTATAATCACTTAAGAGTTTTATTACGCTTACTGAGTAGAATATTTTCCAGTTTCGTCTGCTATTTTTATATGTTTATATTTTTACAATCTATATATTTACGGTAAAAATTTGGCTACAGATCATACTTTTTTTATCATCAATGTTAAATTCAAATCTTTATACTATGTTTTGTAAATACATTATGGAAGTATATTTAAAAATTATATTTAATGCACATTTCAAAATAACAAAAACAAATTATTTGCCGAAAAAATCTTTAAAAAAAATGCTACCCCCTCCCCTCCTCCATTTTTCCCGTCACACTCGACTATCCGGACTTTCAGGTATCCGGAAATCGGAGTTCCCGAGCATGCTGGATAGTTAAGTCTTTACCAGGGATGAGATTCTTCTGCTTTTTTGTTATTTTGGAGAAATTTCGCTTTTTTTCTCAAAATTCCGGGGCTTTTTTTTCCACATTTCCGGTTTTTTTTCCACCCCAAAAAATTTGCTTTTTCTTCAGAAAATTCTGCTTTTACACAAGGAAAAGAAAACTTTCTATCTTCCGTTTTTGAAAGAAAATTCTGGGAAAATTTGCTCGACCACGCGGCTTAACTCCACCGGCTAGGAAATTAGCTTATTCTTCTTCTACTGATGAATCAACATTATATCAGCAAACTCTACAAGGATGAATACTCCAACATATTCTGTGCCATTCAAAGTATTAAGTACCACCTTTTTGCAGAAAACAAAACCTCTGTGGCATATTTTGCAAAAAAAAAAAAAAGATTTTTTTGCATGAACAAGTTGAAAAAAAAATTAGTTGAAAACTGATGGTCATCTTATAGGGCATACCAAGATGAAGAAATTAAAAAAAGAAAAAAAGGGAACAAAAACAAATAAATAAACTACATTTTTTAAAAAAAGAAAAACTTCTGTCGAAAGAAGTAGCTAAAAAGCTGTGTGCAAATGCAGCAAAAAAGCAGAGAATAAAAGACATAGAAAAAAACTATTGAAAATAAAAAATAAAACTGATTTACCTAGGCATTCTAGAGATAATGTAGTCCCAACAACTATGCCAGTAATTAAACAAAAGATACTAATGAAGACTGTGCAGAAACTTCAACCTCTACTGAAAATAAACTTGCAGAGGATGCAAACACATCCTTTATTGAAGAAAAATCTGTCAAAGATAGGAGCCCTCCAAAACAAGGGGTGAAGCTTGTTAATGGAGGTCTGTTACCAACAATTCACACAAATAAAAAAAAAAAGAAAACCACTTCTTTAACAATTAAGGAAATGTTTCAAATAACAATAATGCTAAATGAATCTGTCATTGTAACTGTACAATTTCTCGACCGTTCTCACTTTATAAGGTGCAAAATCATTGTGCTGTTACTTTTGCAAAAAAGTATAAAAATAAAAGAAATAAAACAGATTTCAGTATATGAAACATTATTTTAATTTATAAAGAGCTTACTTTATACAAAAGCACTAAGTGTGTAAAGAGCACTTTACACATTTGCATGAAGCAAAAGAAATTATTTGTCCTTATTTTTATTTTTTTAGCTAATGTTTATCAAAAGACTATTAAATATAATTCTTCTGGGGCTTCTATTAGGTGAATGTTGCATCTCAGTGATGTACAGGTGGTAAATATATTTTAATGTCTAATTTTGTATTTTCTGATGCCCCTGATGATGTGTTAAACTTGTTTGTTAACTTTTAATATGAATGATTTAATAATAATTTAATATTCTTTTCTTATTTTTACATACTGAATTATTAATAATTAAGTTATTAATTATTATAGTGTAATATTTTCATCATGTTGCATGTTCTTTTTTTTTCTTCTTAAAACATCTTTCGCATATGGATTATGGTACGAATTTTTTGCTCGTGTATGATTTCAGTCTTTTTGCTCTTTTGCCAATCTCAGCCCTGACTTAATATTCGCTACATCCCTAGTTAGTATTATTTGTGTATGAAACCAAACGGAACATGCTTCCTCTTAAAATTGTTGAAAAATTATTGTTCTTGCATAATAATTTCAAGCTTTTCAATGATAAATTGTATGTAACTTTAGTAAATACACATATACAACTTAAAATTAGGTAAATGTTAGATTTTTTTAAATAATAAATGCACCCAAATGTAATTCTGCAACATTCTGTATGAAATATGTATTTAAAAGCACATTAAAAAAAATTTATTATTCTAAATATATTTGGTTGAATATCTGCTTAGTATTCTGCAAAAGGGCCGAGTAGTTGCCGAATGTGCGATACCATCCCTATCGTAAACTACAGATTAACCTTTAAATGGCCTTTGATGTTGTTTAATTATAGCTAATAATAATGACATTATTTTATCATAGAGAATGCAAATGAAATTTTTACTGAAACAAAGTAGGGTAAAATTGCCAATAGCAAGTAAATTTAGAATTTCTGGACTATTTCAATATCAAGAACAGTTAACAGAAAATATATCAATACTATAGACAATTTCTGAATAAAATCCTATGCTTTTAAAACAATAAGCTCATCACTTGAATATTAGGCTTAATGTTTTTCATCACTGATAATTTTTATTCAGGGTTAAATTTGCACATTTCTACACACTAGGCCAAAGTATATTCTGTGCCCCCTCCCAAAAATGTACAGTAAAAGGTTAACTAACTGGCATGCTTGGGAAATGCCGATTGCCAGATACCAGAAAAGTCTGGATAGTTGAGTGTGACAGGAAAAATGGGGGCTCTTCCGCATGTGATATTACATAATCATAATCAACATCTGTCAGTAGTATTCAGAGAGTAAAATATAGATACAGAGATAAAGGAAAAGAAAGAGACTTACCAATCTGGAGTAACCCACATGAGCTTTTTTTTTATATTGATTCTGTCCCTTTATCTTTTTTTTCAGTTGTCGATTTCGTTTTTAGGTCTCGTTTCTCTGCGAAAGGTGAGGACCTTTTATTTATTTATTTTTTTGTTCTCACTTTTGCTTTTGCCCCCCCCCCCCTTAAAATTAGTCTGTGTACGTCACAGTACTGTATATTGCTTTTTTTTTCTTCTACGCCCCGGACGTTGCATTCCAGAAATTGGACCGTGCACAAGAATAATTTTTACACCTCTTAAAATTTTATATATATAGCTTTTTGATGGTGCCAATTTTATTTCTATACATTTTTTTTCTCTAACCTGAATAAATTAAAATATTTTTAGGTATATTTTACAACAATACTTTCCACTGGTTTAGTTACTGCATTTATACACACACTCTTTGACAATATTAAATAATTTTTTGTATGCATGTTGTCGATGCTGTATTTAAGAATAAGTTTTTAAAATAATATATAAGCAGATGAATCAAATCCAAAACACTCTCGTGTTACTATATTTCTGACTAATTTGAACCTTCTTTAATACTTTTTTCCTGTGGGATAAGCTTTAGAATGATAAATAATAGAATAAATATTATTTTAAGGCCAATCTTTAATTAACCCTTTCCAGTGAAAGGCATTAATTTTTTTGAAATGTGATGAAAAAACATCTTGAATGGATTTAGTTTATTGTTTAGACATAGAATTTACAAAAAAAAAAAAAAAGAAATAACTTACCTCATTTCAAGGGAGGTCATCCCCCTTTGGGGACACCCCCTCGTATGAAGATCCCTTTGGATAAAGTCACTTTGATACACTCAATAATATTGTTGAATCTTACACAAAATCATAAATCAAAACTTCAAGAACTCAAAAAATTTCTTATCTCCGAGTCAAGAAATTTAGGCATTTTAAATTTATAATATTTCTGATTTGGAAGCAATATTTCATAGTGCTGCCACCTATATTTTAAAGGAGTACTAACAGCTGCCTTTCGTGTAATTTTCCGGTTTTAAAGTGAAATGGGATTTTTTTAAGAAAATTTTAAAGTTGGTGTCCTCTTTTGCTACCACCATGGCGGTAAGGGTTAACTACAACATTTTATTTGGCAAGTTACCTTTAATTTGTGCTTAAGTAGTGTTAGCAATAATTTCATTTTTTCTGTCATGATCATTTTTTTAGTGGCTGGTTATTTTTTCTTATTTTTAAGCATTAAACAAATATCATTTGGATAAGTAAATGTGGTAGATTTAATTTAAGATAACAGAATATGTGACTTTACTATTTGTTTTGGGTGAATAGTTTGCAATAAAAATAAACTGCTGTTTTTCCTTTTACTTCATATCAAATTGTTCACTTGTCTAGGAAGTCACGAAGATATGGCTATATATATATATATGAAACAACATTTCCATTGATGTGTTTATCCAAATTCAAAAAAGATGCAGTCATTTAAGGCCAAAACTGTTTATTCCAGAAGTAAGGCATAATCAAATTAGTTGTAGAGTACTCTATGATAAAGATTTTTAAAAGATTATTGAAATAATAAAGCCATGTGTGGCTTGGAGTAAAGAATTGTGCTTAAAATGGTGTGACTTGCTTAATGTGTTACACCATTATAAAAGAAGGAAGTTATGCAGACGCAGTGAGTTTTTATAAAACCAAAAAGGGAAAAGTACCGAAGTTGAGGCTTGGGAAATATTGCGAGTCTTGTTAAAGTAGAAGGGCTTTTATCATAGGATTGAAGTAGAAGTAATTCGTTCGTAATTAAAAATTAACTGTTGTTAAAAAGGATTTATTGTAAAGATGAGAAAAAATTCTAAGTCATTACACATATATATATATATAATGTTTTCGTTATTGTAGTCATTAAAAGCCCGAATAAAGAGCTATTTTTTTATTTATTATTCCTTATTCAACACATTATGAGAGTGGCGGAATATCCATACAGATCGTATGAAAGCTTCAAGTAAAAAGCAAACAGAAAATCCCTACATTTTCTCAGATAGGGATTTAACATATAGACACATGATCAAAGTGAAGGGAATATTAGCTATTTTTACTAAATTACTTAAGTATTTTAGGGAAAAGTCTGGTGCCAAAAGGATGCCGAATTTGCGATTTATGTGGGTAGTAGAATATTCTTTTAGTAATAAATATGCCAAAATGTGAGATTTAATATACATCCAGTGTGGGAAATAAAACAAAACTGGAATTTAAGAGAAGTTAATTTGGAATACATTAACATTGTACTAAGATTTTAAAATATATAGTATTAGAATTTAAAGTAAAATTAAGTGAGATTATTACATATATATACAGTAAACTCTCGATTATCCAGCATTCAAGTATCTGGAAACCTCAACTAACCAGAAAAATTAGAAAATGAGTTTTTCTAAAAATGTTACATCTGTGCGCCAAAATTTAGCGCGTGCCGTTCCATTCACAAGGACAATTTATTTCTGGAATGCAATGTTCGTTCCGCACGGAGGGGCATAGAAGGAAAAAACAATATAAAGTACTGTGATTTACACAGACTTGTTTTAGGGGGAGGGGACATACAAAAGCAAAAGTAAGAACCAAAAAAAATAATAAAAGGTCCTCACCTTTCTCTGAAAAACAAGACCTAAAAACGAAATCGACAAAAAAAAAAAGCGAAAGGGACAGACTCGGTGAAAAAAAAAGCTTATGGGGGTACTCCAGATTGGTAAGTAGAATATTTTTCAGTTTCGTTGGCTATTTTTATATTTTTACAATCTATATATTTACATTAAAAATTCAGCTACAGATTATACTTTTTTAAAATCATCAATCTTAAATTAAAATCTTGATAATATGTTTTGTAAATACAATGTTATGGTAGATACAGAAGTATTCTTAAAAATTATATTTAATGCACATTTCAAAATGACAGAAACAAATTATTTGGCCGAAAAAATCTTTAAAAAAAAAAAGAGCTACAATCTACCCCCCACCCCTCATTTTTCCTGTCACACTCAACTATCCAGACTTCTCAGGTATCCGGAAATCGGCGTTTCCCGAGCATGCCAGTTAGTTAAGCTTTTTCTTTATGGTTATATATAGGGTGTTCACTCGTTTTTTTTTAGTCGCAGAAAAGTTGAGCTTTTTTTGTTTAAAATGTTAGTGTGTGAAGAATATTTTACTAAATATGACTGGGTGAGTGTATGAAAAATTAGAATTCGTATCTTTTCCAGAATATATTTAGTGACTCAAGAAACATAAAATATAATTCTTCCCTTTATTTAAAACATTTTTTCAATTGGAACTATGTGTCTATCTCTAATGGTTTGGAAATTAGATATTGGGCCACGATAAGAATGAACTGAACACCCTGTTTATTTATTGTTGGAATTTTCTTCAGTAATCAGTAGTTTTGAAAAAAAAATAAATCCTTTTTCAGAATACTATAAAAATTAATTTAAAAGAATTATAATATGTATATGTGTTCATAGATAAATAATGTAATAAAATGCAATATTTTTTGAAGGGATAAATATGAAATAAAAATTTATATTTTTAATCTGCCTTTCAGAAAAAGTAATGAAAAGTTAACATCCTATTCATCGTACATTTGAACAAAAAGTAAAATATCTCCACTATCAGTTCAATGTTATCATTACTTGCTTATCTTAGTTGCTCAACTATTTTTCATTACCATTGTTTGTTAGTATTTCATTCTGTTATTCCTATTCTGTAGAAGTATTTAATTTTTTAAAAATTCTTAACTATTTTGGTGAATCACTGAAGTTGAACTTTCTAAAAAGCATAGAATTATTTTTAAAAAGTTGGAGTTGCATTCAGGCATCTGTTTTTTAAATTTGTCATAATTTTTGTGCTCATTATATCTTCTTAAAAAATTATCTCTTTATGAAGAATTTTGCGGTTTTTCACCTTTTTTACAATGCAAAAATGTTTAGTTATTATCATCAGTTTTCTTTTTTAAAACTATTGTTTTAATAAAACATTTACAATAAACATTTTAAAAGTTCATAATTTTTGTAAAAATTATGTTGCAAATTGATAAAAATTAAAATATTCATTACAATTATTTGTAAAACAGACATATACATACACACACCCACACAAAAATGCCACCTCAAATGGGTAATAAATTTAACATAGAAAAGTGGATATAATAATTTCAAACATGGATTAGAAGCCTAAATTGTGTAAAGAATAGTTATAATCTGTTTGGCATTGAAATATTACACCATGTTTCCTGTTTTTCATTAATTTATTATTTTTTTATAAGTTTTAAAGAAAAAGTCAAATTCACTAAGTATAGTGAACTTACATGGCCCCCCCCCCAACATTAAATTTTCAAGTTATGATGAACATTATTAAATAATATGAATATTCATGTTTCTAATTCTTTCTGCATATTGCAGAATTTTATGTGTACATTAATCCTATCATGTCAGTTGTTGAAGCAACAATAAGGAAAATAAGATTATAGGCTCTATAAGTCCAGATTCTCCTTAAATGTTTCCACAAATGGAAGCTACATGAGAAAACCTGCAATATATGGCACACTTGTTTACATTTTGGCAGCTGCTTACTATAACTACTTAGAGGAAATAATTTATACTGTGCGTATGTATTGATTATATTTGTTAATTGTATATAAAACTATTAGTGAGAACTTTTACCTGTTAACACATTCATACTGGCACTGCAATTCATGTTTCTCTCTCATGGCTGGTTACTCTAAGAGTATGTTGGGCTTCTTTTGGCAGCTCCGAACTAAAGTGAAAAATGAAATTTTACCCCGATTATAACCATTGCTGCTCTTTATTTTTTTACCACGTTGCTGTCATGTTTTTGCCAGCACTTCATTAGAAATGTTTTAAAAAATTGCATAGAAATAAATAAACAATTATGTTTATAATATTGAATTACATTTATATTATTAAATTTATTATATTGTAGTGGCTGAAATATAGTTGCAGCATTTAAATTTTTTGTAAACATCTTTCATAAAATTTATTTATTATTATATTTAATTTTATTCATCAAGTATGTTTATTGGCAACAGCGTAAAAGCTCTATGGTATTTTTGTTTCTGAATTTGAATAATAATGATTTGGTTGCAGTGTAAATAGGTTGTTGCAAAGCGTGAAAATAAGACGTTTTGAAGTGGAAGATTCACATTGCTTATTTGATTTGCTAAACAAACTTTTGTTGTTTCTTTCATACTTAAAATAATAATAAGCCAACAATATAAGTTATGTTTATAATATTGAGTTGAAATAAAATAAATCCTAGTTCCTCAATTAAAATACATTAAATTTCCATTATTTTAATTTTCAACTATATGGAAATTTTTCTAGTTACTAAATGAACTAAAGTGTTGGTAGTATGCACCACCTGATGAAACATTTTTGTGTGAGCCACCAGTGGTATGTGCCGGTGTGAATGTGTTAAGTCAGGGGTGTCAAACTCGCGGCCCAGCAAACAATAATATGCATCAAAATTTTTAATGAAGACTTCATAACATAATTTTTAAAACTCCTAATTATGCATTATTATCAATAACCGTTCTTTGTTTTCTTGGACTTTGTAGCAGGTATAGAATCGGTATCTAACCATATGCAAAAAGAGGCAAGTGCTGTTCAGATTTGAAGGCAAAATTCGGTGAAGTTGTGAAGCCTGGATTTTACAAATATTAGCCAGCTAGGTTTGAAAATATTCTTAAATTGGCACATGAAATTATTTCCATGTTTGAAAGTAGTAATTGGTGTGAGCAATTATTTTTACTTTTGAAAGGGAATTATTTTCTGTAAGATCGAAAACTACTGAAATTCACCTTGAATTAGTTTTCAAAATAACCACTGTTAATTAAGGTTAAGTTATCCTCCGATATGGGAAAGATTTTACAGAGAAGAGATGCCAAGTGTCAGGAAGAAGACATTAACTTTAACATTGTTTTTTTTTATACTGTATTTTCAAAATAAACTTATTCTTCTATATGGTTCTTTTCTTTTTTGCAACCCACATAAACTTAACCTTTTTCTTACGGGCAGTACAAGTGTTGTACCAAAAAATTTTTTACCTTTGACTGCGGGTCGGTACAACTCCTGTACCAGACACACAAGTGGGGATTTCGCTCACCGCATTCAACGCAGTTTTTCTGGTTTAACCCTTTCAAGTTCACTATGTGTTTTGTTTTGAAAATTACTAAATTTATTTCAAAATTCAGTATTAGACATGTATTTGATTATAAATATGTAAAGGAAAAAAATTTTTATTTTCAAGAAATTTATGGTTTTACAGTGAAACCAATGAACGGTAATGGGCTATTTTTCCTCCGAATTAGTTATCATCGAAATGCAATTTAAATTATGTGTTTAATTTATAAGTATACTTGAGTATTTAGGGTATTCAACCTTCATAAAATTCACTATTACTTTTGAAGATTCAATTTTAAAAAATATCAGTTTGTGCAAGAACCCTCATCATTTTGTTTCTCTTAGAGATTCAAAGCAATTTAGCTCTTGAAATGCCAATATCTTTGTGAATACTGATGGTATTGAACTGGAATTTTTATATAAGTTGGCCTATATATCTGGCTCTTAAGTTATGAAAGAAAAATTATGCCATGTTTTCCCCATGCGTAGTTATAAAATGTTCAATGTATGGTTTCACTGCGACACCAATGAGCTCGAAAGGGTCAAGTCCTTGTAGCCTAAAGGTTAACCCTTTAAGCGGTCAATTATTTTACCAGAAATGCTTCCAAAAAAGGCATATTTTTTTATTGCATATAATTAAGTACCATACTTAATAGAATAAGAATATTAAGAATTTTTTTTTATTTTTTTTCACTTTTAATGCTTTTGCAACATTTTTTATTTTACAATTTTGGACCCAAAACCCCCTAAATGTTTGCTTTTTTCAAGTACATTCTGCATGCAGTAAAGAATGGTTTACAAGTTCTGCAAAAATTTCTCTCATACTTACTGGGAATTTTGAAGTTTATAATTTTCCAAACAGTTCAGAAGTCTTTATGTGTATGGTACAATTTGAAGCATGGTGCAATGCAAAGTCCTACATCACAATCAGGGCAGAAATAACGTGTTTCTTTTCGGATTCTCTTTCCATTGTCATTTCTTTTCGAGCAGCACACTGCGCATTGTCTTGCAGGTCTCAGTTTTTTATCTGTGGGAGCAATTATTTCCAAAAAGTGTCTCTCTGTCAATCTCAGAGGATTAGGCTCCGAACCTGGTCTTCCACGGTGGAAATTTAGTCCCGAATGATATTTTTCAATTACACGGTCAATGAGATCAAGTCTAAATTCTAGTTGCGTGTTTTTTCCTCCGTTTTTACGGTAGACGACATATGAGTTCCATACAGCTATGTCGAAAATATGGAAAAAAATCTTTCTGTAACATTTTTTACCCCTTTTCTTTATAATTTCAAAACTTTTCAAATTTTGGTCCATGCGGTCTACTCCTCCCATAGTGTTATTATAGTCCATGACAATTTTCGGTTTTTCTTTCATTTCAGAGCGGACTTGAATTTGTTCCATTTCAGTATTGTGAATTGTGGAAAGTAATCTGTAACTTCGTTCGGTTACGTATTTAACAGCAAGATCAGTATTTATGTTACAGCCTTTTCTTGGTATTTTCAAACAAATCAAAAGATTCAAACAATGAATTGCTCATATGGTTAGAAAAAAAAAGATCTTTTTTTCTCCAATTCTTTCCATTTTGATCAGATTAATAGTTTCATGTATATCATTCCAAATCAAATGTAGATACTTATATTTTGGAACTTTCAAAATATATAGATCCTTTGCCTTCTAATGGATGCTTAATGTATTTATTTGGCATTGGGTTTGTTCTTTGGCTCTTTAATAAGCACCAAGAAATGTAACTTTCAAAGGTAATGAATAATAATAAAAATATAATAAAATTTGGCATTTGCTATCTTGTTTGTGACTGATTTTTTACCACTATTTTTCCAAATTGGATGTCAAATTCGTATGCCTCTGAAGAAATGCATGACAGTGTGAGTACTCAGAACATCATGGATTGCTGGATTTTGTCTTTCACTCTCTGTTTGGTAACTGTCTATGGGAAATGAAGATTGGTAAGAATTTATTTGTAAATAAGCATTTGCATTGTAGTGTGGAGAAAGTATCACTGTCTTTGCCTATAACTTAAGTAGTGTTAAATGCTTAATCTCGTGTTGCTGCACTTTTTTTAAAATTCATTTTAAAGCTATTGGATTCATTTGCTTTGAATTTGCATTATTGCGAAATTCTGATAAATTTGCTCTAAATATCTCTCTACAATTGGTTTTTCTGCTATAAGTGGAAAAATCATTATAATCATCATAAACACCTAAACAGCAGTTCTTTTCTCTTAAATCTTGTAAGTATTATATAACTTTTGACAGAAGGGCTCCATATATATGTTGAACAAAGAGACATCGAAAGAAATAGAAAAATTAATTTCAATTTAGTGATTAATTAAATTAATTTCATACTTTCCAAATCAACTAGAACTATTCTTTTTTGTTGATGAATGTAAAGCTAGATTGAAACTCAGCTAGTCTCTACTTCTTGACTCTGTTCACATTTTTATTTCATTTTATCGCACTTTGTAGGTTTGCCAAATTTATTCTGAACAACAATTAAATGTCACCAATTTCTTGTTCTTCATAAGCTTAATCTTGTTGACAATTTATAACGATTATATGAAGTCCTTAACATGACTTTTTAGTCTTTTAAATTGAAATGTACTTTATTGAACATTTTTTAATAGTATGCCATATAAAAGCATATTTTAAGTTATTGTTTTGTATTTTGCCTGATACTCCCTTTCCTACGTGTTTTTTCGAATCTGTACTAATAATAAAAGAATGTCTGTTGGCGGTCTAAAGGCAGACCATTGAACCGACTACCAAATTCGGTACAGGTATACTTTGGAAAGTGGGAGGAGAGATGAAAGTATTTTATGGGTTCTATTAAATTTTTTCAATTTTTGATTTTAATTATTTAAAATTAAGCGAATTTTATTAGAAATTTCGCGATGACATTTTTTTGTGTGAATATTTTCAGAAATAATTAATGCTCTAAAATTATTTTACTTAATTTATAGTCTTGAGAATTTTCATCATGTTGGTTTTCAACTCTGTATATTATTTCAGTGAATTTTAAAATCTTTTTGAAAGCATTATCTATTGCTCTGTCGGTGAAAGGTCTAGAATGGACATATTAACACCCCTCGCGGACAGGTCACAGAACGTTGTTTCCTCTAGAAATAAGTTTGCCCCTTTTCCCCTTATTTGAGATGTGAAGGAAGCTTGTTCCATCTATACCAGGGTAGAGGCCGGTGTGCAGAACAAGCTTTAAAAGATTCACAGTTCTTCTGCGAAAATTTTATCCCCTTTAAAACAATTTTAAACCTTTTTAATTCATTATGTTAAGATAAATGCTAATTTTACAAATTTTCAAGCATTTTAAACTCATTTTATGCGCCAACCATTTTCTATTTCATTGAAATGTGGAAGAAGTGACCTTTCCTCTGATATTAAACTTAATGTATCACGACTTTTTTTCGCGGGAATTATATCAAATTTTTGTCCTATTTCAAATTATATATGCTTTACCAATCCTTCCTTCAAACTCAGAGACTAGAATGCAACAATCAGGTGAAACAGATAATTGAAACATCAATTTAAAAAAAGAATTGAAGTAGCTTTTAAGCTGTTATAAATGTTTTTTGCCACATAAATTTACAAATGTTTTCTAGGTGCATGATTGATGATGTTTCATTGTATCTAATACTGACCCGAATTATAGAGTTGATTACTTTTGTTTTAAAACATTCCTTTTTTATTCTTATACATTTTATAAAATTAAAGGGCATTTCAAATTGTAACAACAATTTCAAATTAATGTTGACATAACGCTAAAAACTACATTCATTTGCTGTTCTCTAAACTTTAAATTTCATTTGATCGAATGACTTAGAACTTTGAATTTATGCATCTAAAGATTTTTTTTTTTTTTACTATTTCACCATTGGATGCATCTCTATTTCATTTTTGATTTTGTAGCTAATTGTTTTGTAAAAATGTAGTATTCATTTTCATGACATTT
>BGPR01001308.1:0-24676 GCA_013235015.1 Araneus ventricosus | reverse complement strand
CTTAATTCATAATAGTCATTTGTTTGAGTTTTCAGATGTTTTTTTTTCCTTCTAAAATGACAGTTTATTACGTTAAAAAAAAAATTCGAAGCGGAAATAATTTCACCAGATAAATAGCTTTATTTACAAATTGTTAACCTTAAATAAACAGTAACAACTATTTCAAACATCATACATATGTTGCATTTTTTGATATAACTGAATCATTTTAAGTTATAATCTCTAATATGGACGAACCAGCTGGTCGCCAAAGGCGGCTAGTTCAAAATAAGTTAAACATCTTTTATTTAATTTCTTTGCAGCTTACCGCTTGTATACTGTTGTGCCTAAGTTAGTGAAATTTGTAGACCATCTTACCAACTGGTACGTGCGAATGAATAGGAGAAGATTGAAGGTAAGTTTTGTAATTTAAAATAATTTGCTAATTGAAATTTCTACAAATTAAGTCCATGTTGTAAACTAAAGAGTCTAGTGAAATTTTAATAAATTTTTAGGGTCTTTAGACCCTAAAGATTTATTAGCCCCCAAGATTTTGAAAGGCTTTTATTTGTTAGTTGTATGGATGTTATTTTATAAATAAAGATGTATGTCTTGAATGGCTAATTTATTTATTCATTGACTTATCAAAGCACAACATAAACCAGTGAACTTTAACCCCCCCCCCCCTCAAAAAAAACAAAAAAACATGAATATAGAATGTGTAATCAATTCTCTTGGTAAATAAGCTGTTACTGAGAAATAACTTTTTTTTAATGCAGTTAATTTGAGATTTATTATATACTTATATGAAATTTTTAAAAACTAATATTAAGGTGCAAATATCTTAATAACACAGTAGTTTACATAACATAAGCTATTTACCCCTCGCAGATAATTTCTAGTGAATGTATGCAATATATATATAATTCTTTCCCCTCTCTCTATATATTGCCCCTCTTCAAACATAAATTATATGCATTTTACAGTGTACTCTACAACAGCACGCAATTTATTAATTTTTAATTATGTTTGTTAAACAAATTCAATATACATTATTGTTTATTTTATATTCAAATTTAAAAAATGATAAACATTTCTGGGGAAAAAAATTATGCAAGAGTGTGTTTGTTTTGGAAACTTTGAATTTTCTCAATCAGTGATTGCATTTCCATTTCCTTTAATAATAACACATTTCTTTACAGGGTGATGGGGGTCAGGAGGATTGCAAGACTGCTCTGGAAACTCTGTTTTCTGTTCTTTACACAATGATTAGAATGATGGTAAGAGTTTATGAAGATAAAGTAGTTTCTGTTCAGTTATGATCATTTTTACTGCTGTCTTCACCATGTTTTTTGCTTTTATTCAAAGTTTCTTTTGATAAGGATGAATGATTTTCTGAGCTCCTGAGAATTTTCATCTTTTAAAATTAATTTTAATCAAAGTTCTTTTGTTGTATGCATATGCATTATTATATTTGATGTTTTGATTATAATGAAAAAATATGTATATATTGCAATCCTTAAAATGTTTTTTGTGACATCTTTAAATCTTGTATGTTTAACCCTTTAAGCGGTCAATTATTTTACCAGAAATGCTTCCAAAAAAGGCATATTTTTTTATTGCATATAATTAAGTACTATACTTAATAGAATAAGAATATTAAGAATTTTTTTATTTTTTTTCACTTTTAATGCTTTTACAACATTTTTTATTTTACAATTTTGGACACAAAACCCCCTAAATGTTTGCTTTTTTCAAGTACATTCTGCATGCAGCAAAGAATGGTTTACAAGTTATGCAAAAATTTCTCTCATACTTACTGTGAATTTTGAAGTTTACAATTTTCCAAACAGTTCAGAAGTCTTTTTGTGTATGGTACAATTTGAAGCATGGTGTAATGCAAAGTCCTACATCACAATCAGGGCAGAAATAACGTGTTTCTTTTCGGATTCTCTTTCCATTCTCATTTCTTTTCGAGCAGCACACTGCGCATTGTCTTGCAGGTCTCAGTTTTTTATCTGTGGGAGCAATTATTTCCAAAAAGTGTCTCTCTGTCAATCTCAGAGGATTAGGCTCCGAACCTGGTCGTCCACGGTGGAAATTTAGTCCCGAATGATATTTTTCAATTACACGGTCAATGAGATCAAGTCTAAATTCTAGTTGCGTGTTTTTACTTTCTCGTATACGAAGTATACAAAGAGAAAGTATTGTAATCGTCAAAAAATTCGAACTCGAGATTTTGACGAATCTCCACGTTTTAGACCTTCCTGAGTCCGAAAAACACAATTTTGGAATTATGTCTGTCTGTCTGTGTGTCTGTCTGTCTGTGAACACGATAACTCGAAAACTATTAGAGCTACGGGGATGAAATTTGGTATGTGATCTTTAAACATAATTTGTAGGTTTCTATAAAATTTTGGACAAAATCCGTCAACGGGAAGTCTGTCTGTCTGCATGTTCGAGGTCATGCGAACGCTATAACTCAAAAACTTGAAAAGCCAGATGGATAAAATTTAATACACAGTTTTATCGTCATGAATGTAGGTCCGTATAAAATTTTGGGCCAAATCCGTCAAAGGGTTGACTGTCTGTCGGTCCGTATAATTTACTTTTGAAGAGAATCCGTCATCTCCACACGCATGCGTCCTGGTTACCTCTGTTCCCGGAATACGGTCATCTTGGCTCACCGCCAAATTATTCTCGATAAAAGTGAATTAATTATGGAGTGTTTTCTTTTAATTTTTCTTTCACGCCGAAACATTTTCAAGAGTTGCATATTTGATTGCGGTTAGTTTTATTTTGTATATTTCGTAATGCATTTTTTTCTGAGTGGATTTTGCAATATTTTTACTCTGACAGAACGAGAGTAGTTGTTAAAAGTAAAGTTATAAAGTAACAAACCAAAATTAGTGTCAATTGATTCATCAGTTCTGTTTTTCATGCTTTTTTAATTTCTTAAGCACTCTGCCAATGTGCATGATATTTTCAACTACAACTATCGGTAGTAAATTTGTAAAATCAGATCGGAGATATTGCTGGCAAGTTAAAAGGCTGCTTAGATGTGTGCAAATCTTTTAGTAACTTACATTAGTTAATTGAAATTTGGTATGTGGTCTTCTAATTTATCCACGCGGTGGGAGGGGAAACAGCACCTTTTTGGGAAAGTAAACGAGAAAGTTTAGGGGAGGCCACTCCCGCTGGTTTCCTCCGTTTTTACGGTAGACAACATATGAGTTCCATACAGCAATGTCGAAAATATGGAAAAAAATCTTTCTGTAACATTTTTTACCCCTTTTCTTTATAATTTCAAAACTTTTCAAATTTTGGTCCATGCGGTCTACTCCTCCCATAGTATTATTATAGTCCATGACAATTTTCGGTTTTTCTTTCATTTCAGAGCGGACTTGAATTTGTTCCATTTCAGTATTGTGAATTGTGGAAAGTAATGAAACTTTTTTCTTATCCATCCACTTCATCACAGTAACTTTTCCTCTCTGAAAAGCTATAATCTCTCCTTTTTTCAATTTTTTTTTCTGCATTTCCTTTGGAACTTCTTTTCTCTTGAGGTTTAGTGTGCCGTATGTGTCCGTTCGACATGAAACAAGTTTGTCTGCTAATTCCGGCGAAGAATAATAGTCTATTGTAAGGCAGTATCCTTTATGAAGCAAAGGCTCCATCATTGTCAGGACAATTTGTGATGAAAAGCAGAGTTTAGAATACTCAGGTTTCAGAATAGTGTCTTTACCTGTATATATTATTATTGACCAGACATAACCAGAAATAGATTCACACAACATAAAACATTTTACTCCAAATCTAGCTCTTTTGAGTGGAATAAATTGTTTCCATCCTAGTTGTCCTTTGAAGAGCATAAGGCTGTCATCTATTGTGACATCTCGCTCTGGTGTCACCGTTTCACTAAATTTCTCATTGAGATGTTTCAGAACTGGCCAAACTTTTACTAATTTTGGGCATTTGTGATTTTGTGGGTCAAATGCTGCATTATCAGAAAAATGCAAGTAGCGTTGCAAAAGGCAGAATCGGCGATGAGACATTATTTTAGAGAAAAGAGGTGTATTAGTTGAATATCTTTTGCTCCAATAATGATCAATTCCAGGTTTCTTTACAATTCCTTGAAGTATATTGAGAGCGAAAAATACATGCAACTCTTCCACAGTAGTTTCTACCCAAAATTTACTCTTTGAGAATTGTCTTGCAACACTGGATTGGATGCACTGTTTAGCATATTTATTTGTCTCTTCCACAATTTTACTCATGAGTAAAAAATCAATGAATGTTTCATAAAATTGTAGAACATCAGAAGTGTCGTCAAATTGTACGTGCACAGAGGGAATACCAGAAAATTTAAATCGAAGACACGGAACAGGTGGATTTTTCACATCAACCTCGGTAAAAATTCTTGCAGAACTCAAATCTTCATCAGAGCTGAGCTCACTGCACGAGTCATCTGAGGAATAATCCAAATAATTAGAAGAAATATCTGTATCAGAATGTAGTTCATCATCTAACAAGAAAGTATTTTCGTCGTCTATTCCATCCATAATTTCCATAAGATTCACAAGCACGGCATACAGTAGAACAAAAATTTCAAAGAAAAGTTCCCGCTACATAGAAAAACCCGGATGAAAAGCATTTCATTTACATGGAAAAGCCACGCCATCTGTTGAAAAATAATAATACTAAATAGTCTCTTTCAATAATGAAAAATGCGGGCAAACCAGAAAAGGAAAGGAGAAAATATCGATGCCCGTACGCCGTACGGGCAAACCAGATGAGGCCAATTTCGGATAGCACGTACACTGTACGGGCAAACTGCTTAAAGGGTTAAGACTCTGTTTATTTGGCCCATTTGAGTTTGGCACCTCTGTGTTCAGTAATAATATGTAAATTTAAAAAGTTAGCGCTCTCCAGATGCTTTGTTTATTTTTTATTTTAATTTTATTCTTATTGATTTGTGTTTTTACGCGTAATGTCATTATTTCATTTGTTTATTAAAAAAGTGGAATTAGATTATTACTTTGAAGTTACTACATAAAACTGTCATTTCTGTAAAGCTTACAAATTATTTTAAAACAAACAATAAAAAGAAATTAAAACGTCTTTCATAGAATTTATATTTTCATCCATGTAAAGCCATTCTTTTTGATGAATTGATTACGCTAATAGATATCCTCAAAATGTAAAAATACAGTTTTTGATTATATATTTTGATTTTGGTTATTTTTTCAGTCATCTTTAGTAACATTTCAGCAATACTAGTGTAAAATAAAGGGATATGTTACTGTTTTAATTGCTATAGGGTGACCTGGGGTAATTCCTGATAAAAAAGATACAAACATCCATTTTAGGGGAAAAAAACTGTTCAAGGTAGAATTTTAATTTTTGGTGAAAGTTTGATGACTTATCCCTTTAAGACCGGACAAATTTTCTTCCTTAAATTTAATTTTTTTTTAGTTTATAGGTAGCCTTGGATCCTACTGGTACTGTAAAAAATAATGTTAAAAATCTAGCATGTCCCTCAAACGCAGGAGCGCACCGGTACAATCGTGCAGGTTAGGCTTTTTCTGTGTCAACGTGAACCCGAACGATCGTTACTTGAATAATTACTATATAAGTTATTCTAACTGGGTTTAATTTAAATTACCTGTAACTAGTATTTTAAAATTAATACTTGTACAAATAAAATAATTTATATATTTCATAGCATAAAAAAATAAAAATCTATAACGTAGAAATTTTTCAAAAATATACATGTATATTAAAAAAATGCTGTACCTGAATTTATATGCAGCAAAACTTCTGAAATATGGGATACTCTTGTATTTTTAGAAGGCAAATGAAACCTCGCGGATCATGCAGTATTTTTTAGTGAAGAGGCATTTTAAAAATGGTTAAAAAACAGTAATTTACAAATAATACATTAGATCAAATAAATAAACCAGCAAAACATAATTTAGCAGCTAATAAGATGATTTATTTTAAAAAAAGCAACAAAATTTTTTCCAAAAGTCTTTGCAAAAATTTTTAACATTTATATGCGCTGTTTATTGTTGCATATTCAACAGTGAATGGGTCAGTTCCATTTAAGGAATATAGGATCATAAAAAATATATTTGACGTTTATTTTTTTTTAATTCTGTCACGTTTGGGATCTTTTGAGAATAACGGGCTTGCCGATAGATTATGCCTATGCATAAATGAACTTATCCAATCTTCCCCAGGCATATAATCTTTGAAGTGACAATAATTTTGTAAGTGCACAGCTAATTCACATTAGTGCCTTCTTTATTTTTAATTACAAAATCAGAAACAGTTATTTTGATTTCTTTCTATTCCCCATCTTGCCATACTCTTTAGGCAAGCAGCCAACCCATTCTCATGTTCTGCAGGAATATAGGAAACAGCTCCCAAATGTTTTACTTCTGTGATGGATTCTTTAACTTCATTAAGCAAGAGTGTAAAGTTGAGAATGGAATTTCAACAGCTATAATAGCAGCTCTCACACTGAAACTTTCATTTTCAATCTTTGGAAAAGCTTCATCAATTTTGACTTCTAGAAACTTAATATCTTTTTTTAGGTTTATAGTTTCTCACCATATTTATCAGGCTAATTTAATAAACTTAAAAATTATCACTTAAAAAATTGTGCAAACATAGAATCAATATACAAGCAAGTTAAGACAAATTAGAAATGATACAAATCATAACTTTTTTTTTTTTGCTTACAGTTAGAAAAAAAGTCATTGTGGCTACAATTAGAATTGCTTTATGGTGATTACAGTTAACAAATATAAACTGCCATTTAAATGAACTAAAATTATATTTATTAGCTATTTCTGATGATATTTATGACAAGAAATGAAAATGATCAGGAATTACCCCAGTGATCAATAATTACCCCACCTATGGGACAACATTTGATAAGTTTACTGTAATTAATTTCAATATTTATAGTAAATATGAAACAACTATTCAAAAGCTCACACTATTTTTAGATAAAATAAAAAGAAAGTTACACAAAATATTTATTATTAAGAGAGGGTGGAGGATCTTTGAAAAAATGAGCATATTCAGGAACCCATCTTTGAAATGGCAAGTATAGTAAACTGTTTAAAAGATGCTTAATTTGATAAACTAAATAGCAAATTATCATAGAGTAAATGTAGTTATACTTAAGTAAAATGTTCAAGGATTCCTGGGCATATCTCAAATTTCATAAAAATTTCTTTTTTTTTTTTTTAAATAAAAATTAGTTGATCATTATTTACCCCAGAAATGTGGTGATCGTAAATTACCCCGGGTCACACTAATTTATTAATTTTTTTACATTTTTAGTGTATAAATTTGAATTTTACTGTTTTTTTAAATGTTATTCACATTGATTTTAAGAAATTTTAAAATTTAAATCTGTTAATATATCTGCTAGGGATGTAACGAATATTCAGCCTGGGTGAATAAATTCATGGAAATTTTTTCAAAAATATGCTTTTTTAAATATATTTAACAAATAATAATTCTACGAATAATATTTATTATCAAAAAAAATCTTTTAACATAAAAATATATCACTACCTTGTTTAATTGTGATCCTAAGTTAATAAGGCCCTTAGTTCATAATTATTCAGTCAATAATTTATAATAAAAAAATTATTGTTCATTTAAAAAAACATTAAAAATATTAGGTAGGAATTGTACTATGAACCTCTTATGTTCAAAGTGCTGTACAACTATTTATAAAAATTATTTATTGCTGTTTATAAAAATCATTTACTTCAATCTTTACTGCCATTTTAAATTCTAAAATTGTTGTTTTCCCTTGTGTTACTCGTTTTTAGACTAAGTTTTTCGTAATTCAAATTTTTGTGTGTATCAAATTTTAATTGTGGCCCCATTAACTTCAAATTAGCTAGCTTCCATTGTATTTAGAATAACTGCAGTTATCATAGGTGTTGATCCAACAAGATAAATATAAAAAATTATTTAGAAATTGAAACTGGTGAAAGCAAATTCCAGGTTATCTTCTGCCTGCATGAATTCTGGTGTGCATTTTATTTGAGTATGAAGGTTATTACCACATTGTGCACACCCAGCTAATAATGAATTTTCTAACACAGAATGCTAATTATTGCTTTTTAAAACTAAATTTATTTAAAAAATATTAATTACTCTTAAGTACATTAAAATGTTATTCAGAACTGTTTAACTCATTCAATGCTGAAAGGCCCTAAACATCCCTTAAGTAAAGTACTGTGGATACCTGAAATGCCCACATATATCACTGAGAAATTTTTACCCTCTTCCATTAAGTGCAGCTGATTGAATATGAGAGACCCATGCTTTGTCTGTTACTGTGATCCCACAGATGGGTTTGTCAGAAGGGAGATTTTCTTGGAACTCTTATTTCAGTCAAACCCAATTCCTTGTTATAAATTCCCCTAATAGCCATCAACTAAGCAAAGTTTTTTTTTTTTTTTCTTATTTCAATCCATTAAGGATGAAAGATTTCATTGCAAATTTTCAGAGAATGGGAAAATTTATCTTTGAAGGAGAAACTCTTGCAGTCCAGTATTCTGAAATCATGAGCTCCAAGGCTCTTAGGAATTAGATGATTAACTGAGTATGGATATAGATTATATAGTTCTGCCTGTGGTGCCAACTTGAATTGTCATTGACTGTAATCCAGCTGGAGGAGATAAAACATATTTCAGAGATTCAACGACAAATAATGTTACAATTAAACGGAACATACAAAGTCAAAGCTTCTCAATATCAATTGCATGACAGGTGGAACAATGGCCATAGCAGCAGATGATCTTTTCCATTAATTGTCATATTGCCTAGTAGTTCAGAGGTTTCCAATCTGTGGTACGCATACCCCTGAAGGTACATGAATAAATAGTAGGGGGATAAGCGAAATCAAAGGTCGTAATGGCGGAAACAAGAAAACATAAAGGATTAAAAATTTTACCGAATTTTGTTGTTGCAAATGAATTCTTATACTATTTACTAACTATACCACTTGGTGATTATTACAAAGTGTAAGTTTTAGCTATCCTTATAAGTTAATGTGAAATCATTACAATACTGGTTTCATTTATTTGGCATTGAACTAATACTATTCTAATGGAGTAAACTTGTAAGATCAAAAATAATTCCACCACAAATGTTATTATTCGAGTCATTTGACTCTTAAACTAACCTAAGCCCTTAACATTATTGTTTAAAACTTCTTTGCATAGACGCATGGTTAGGGATGGTGGATATGAGAGTAGGGGGTACGTGAAAATAAAAAGGCTAATTAAGGGGTATGTGAAGTAAAAAGGGTTGGGAAACCCTGTGATAGATGATGGCAATTCAAAACAGGACAGAGATTCAAACAGATGACAGGGCAGAGATCAAATGATGATATATTTTGTAAATTCAGTGGTTAACAATTTAAAGAAGTTATGGAGATGCATCATATTTGTTTATTTATGGAAAATTGTTAACTTTGTTGAACAAGAAATTTTTGTATAAAAAATACTGATTCCAGATTTGTGAAATATTTCATACATGTTTAGAACTTAAAACAAATGCAAGGTCTGTACATTTCTGCTTGAACTTGTAACTGAAGTGGACCAAGATTCTATTTACTAGAAATATTCAGAAGTGTAATAAGCATTTCTAGTTAATTTAAAATCAGTTATATCTTTGGCATTCATTACATGAAATATTTCATAGAAAAAACTCACAGTGAAATTAGACTGTTAGAATTACAAATATTTTAAGCTTGCACAATGATAGGGATGCATATATATCTGTTAAGCAACATAACTAAATGTAAGTTAAATGTGTATTGTGAATTTTTTAGTATTGTTTGGTAATATATGAAATTTCCTTTTCAGATTGATTTGAACCAACAAATCTGAGAAATGGCGAAGGATTACGACTTTGTATCTGGTCTGTTGGACGAAGTAGCCCTGGAAGGTTTAGATGGCATAACTCTTGAAATGTTGTGGCAGCGCTTAAGAGATCGGCCTAGCTTTGCTATTCCTGTTGATGAGGATTCTAAGATTTTCTTCTGGAAAATAGTCGCAATGCACAAAGACCTTGAGATATATGAACTGCCCAAACCTCGTAAATTCTATCCTATCTATAACAGATATGACCATATTGATCCCGAACTTGGTGTAGTCGTTGAACCTGAAAAATTAGATCCGGATCCTTATGCTCCGGTCGTTCCCATTAAAGATGGAGATGTACGAGGATCATGTTCTACATATGATAAACGGAAGTGTATTACTTCTGAAATACGGCATGATAATGTTTTACTTATATCTTTAAAGGAAGCTGAGGATACTTGGGGTGATTCTTTAGTTCTAGTTGCTTCTCCGAAAGTACGACTCATATCGCTGATTGGGACAGTTACCAATCCTCTTATCGATCTGTCTCTTGAAGCTTATTGTCTTTTGGAACGTATAGGACGTTCCAGATATTTAGGAGAAGTAACACAAGGTGAAGGAGGTCTCCTGAGCTTAAAAGCTTCCTTTTGTAAACAACTGCATTACTACAGAAAGAAGTTAACCTTGAAAGGTTTAGTAACCAAACAAAATCATTATATGAAGAATAAGAAAGGCACGACATGCACCGGTAGCTTGTTCCATTTGACCCGATTTTATGTACAGCGCAAAACTAAAATGGCAACCTGGATGAAGTGCTTGTGTGACATACTGAAAGATAAACCACAGAATCAAGAGGCTTGCAAAGTTTTAAAGGAAGAGATGAAAATACCTGATAGGACTTTCAAGAAGTTGTTTTACAAACCTTTCCAAAGATGGGTGAAACTTGTTTCTGTAACTTGTCAAGAGTTTTACCCAGATGGAACACAAAAAGATTGGTTTACTGTGAATGGCCAACCAAAATTTGTTAAAGTTTGTCAGCTTCTGAGGCACTGCGATGAGGAAGGTGATGACAAAGATGATGATGAGGAAGCTAATGGTAATAAGGGAGGAATTTTACCAGTTAATATTCATTTTGATTCATCTAAAATATACTATGGAATACCATTAGTTCATCAACTTTATGGTCATATAAAAGATGCTGGTCCAGAAGGCGTCAGTGCTGGAGATTTGGGAAGAACCATGACTTTGCCTAGATTAGATATTCGTGGTTTATTGACTCTTCTGTCTAGGAAGGGTCACATTATCTCGGTACTTCAAGATAGAGGAAGACAAAAAGTGAAAAAATATATTGCCAAGATTTATGCAGATCAAAATACTGACTATTCATCTCTCAAAGATCAAGATATATTATCCAAGAAACCTGTGCATGTTAATGGAGAAAGTGTAAATCACAACTCTGGTAAACATAAAGACAGTGATATTGAAGGTACAGATAATGAGGCTCCTCCAACAAAAAGAGCTAGAATGGATCAAGAAATTGAAGAAACCTCTGTTCAAGCTAGTGAGACTACAATTCAGAATGACAGACCAAAGGTGAGTGAGGTTGATTCAAATTACCAAAATATAGTATCACAAGTTCTTGAGCTGCAGAATGAATCCCATTTTACTGGAAAAGCTCCAAAGGTTGTGAGCTTTTCCGAAAGTCCTTCTGTGCCACCTCCTTATGCTGGTACTACTCAGCTAACTTCTCGAAAACTGAAGAGATCCAATATGATTTTGGAATACTTAAAATCAGAGCGGCTTACTACTCTCAGTGACTTGCAAAAGCATATTATGGAGAAGGAAAAACAGGAAGGCTATAGTTTCAAATTAGACAAGAAATCCACTGCAAGACTTGTGTATAGCTTATACAATAACAAGAAGATCAAAATATTTAAAGGTGTAATCAAATTAGATGATGAACAAACAGAAATTGAATTCATTTGTAACAATTCATTAGACAAATCTGATCCTTTGATACAAGTTGCTATTGAGCAGGCAAAATTTAAATATTTCGGTGTTTCTAAAAAGACAAGCAATAAAACACCTCATGCTAACAAACAAGAGAGTACATTTTCTGTTCCCAACAGTAGCTCTGCTGCTAGTCCAAATAAAAGTGCTCCAGGGAAAGAAAAATCAGCCAAAAAGCCTGCAACAAAGCAGACAACCGAAGTCATTGTTAAGTATCCTCGCATGACTCCAAAATTTTTGCGAGCAAAAGCATTGCACTCATTTCTGTTTTACCTAGTTAACAAACATAAAGGAAATCCTGGTAATAATGAGGAACAAGTTATTTATGATGATGCTTTGAACTGGAGAAGGTTTGTGCCACCTCTTCTGGAACGAATTGGAGAAGGGTGGGTGTACCTTTCTGATATATACTCCCGTATGCCTCTGTCCTTGTTTGTGAAAATAGTCCATTTCAATCATGGCTTTCCTGGTTTAAATCAATACTTGGAAAATGAGGAGAAATCGCATTACCTTATTAAGTTTTTGCCACAAAATTTACGCAACAACCTTATGAATAATCGTAAATATTTATTTTCCACCAATGAGGTAATTAAAATCTTGTGCTACCTGGGTTTAGTGTCAATAGGACCTTCAGCTGGCAAGCAGAAAGATCAGCTTTTTCTCTATGTGCATAAACATGCAAGTATAAAAGACACAACAATTTCACCCTCAGGTTATGTGCATATAAAAAAAGATATGAACTATGAAGTTAAGACTTACACTTTTGAATCTGAAGATGATATAGAAACCTTTTGGCTTGATTTGGAAAATATCGCTTTTCACACTTCTTTAGGTAAATTTAGTGCAGCTGCTGGTAAGACTATCCGTATAACAGAAGCTGATTATAAACCTGAGCTCATTTTAGCTACAAAAAACAAACAGTTTAATGAAGTTGTGGATAATGGAAATATTCCAGGAGATGGCTTGGGTGCAGGGGGCTTTGATTCTAGCTTGTATTTGCATTGCAGACGAAACTGGCAAAATACTGCTACCACCCAACCACCTACAAACTCTCAGAAGCCCTATCCAAAGAGAGACACTGCTTTGGTTTCCATACAGAATCTGCTGAAACACAATGATAAACCAAGTACAGAAACACGAACCAGATTACAGAGGTTGACAAAGAATGCATTGTTAACGCAGAAGGACAATAAACTAGCAGTGAACAAGTCATCTGATAAGAAGAAAGTCATTGTAAGTGCAGCAAAATTTCCTAACAAGAGAGAGAGAACGAAAGTTCGAACAGTTAAAATGCGCCATACTAAAAAGCGTGCTCCTTATTATGATGAGAAGGATAAAGCTGCTATTATGAAAATGGACAAGGCACGATGTACTTGGACTTCTCAAGAAGACAGCTTTTTGTTGTTGTGTAAAGTTGCATCATCCTTCCTTGATCCACATTACTGCAAAAATTTGGTTGTGCCTTATACTGTTGTAAGAGATCTCTTGTATAAACAGGTTCCAGAGATTTCTGAGAACAAGACATCCAGGGCATGTCAGCGAAGATTGCGATACATGATGTTGAATCCTGAAACTATAAATAATGTTAATGTGTTTTTAGGTGAAGCTCTGCAGGATGATGAATTGGTAAAAGAATTCAATGTTCCCAAACCACCAAAAACCAATGAAGAAGTATGGGCCTCTATGTTCACTACTGTCGTTAAGAAACTTCTGGAAAAATTCACATCCTCTGCATCAGAACGATGTAAAAATTTTGTGCTTCCCAGGAGTAGAGGAGAGCTAGAAAAGCATTATGAGCTAAAATCTTACTATAAAACCAACCAGAATTATAAAGATCTCTATAAAGCTCCCAAGAGTGTTGAAGATATTAGGAAGTTTGTTCTGTCTTCCCTGATACTTTCAGCAATGGCAGTCACTGATGACACTGAATGGTCTTACCTTTTGCACAAACTCTATCAGTGTTTTCCTGACAATTATATATCTTCTGCTGTTACATCTCTGCGAAAAGCAGGTATCCTTGCTGTCAAGAAGAGAACTTACAGAACTGATTTAAAGCGTTCTCTTCAATCTTCTGGTCCATACAAGTTTTCAGTTAATTATAGCAATGCAATGCTGACTAAATTTCCTGTTAAGATCTTCAAAGAAGCTGAGAGGCTTTTCAATAAGTTAAAATCTTTAGAACCGGGTGCTGATGAGGAACTCATAGGAGATGTACCTCCTGGCTTTGCAGCTGCTGTTTTGTCTCTGATGCAAACAAAGCAGTTATATATTGAAACAAGGATACCGTCACAGATTATTTTATTCGATTCCTCACTAAGCAAGGAGGCAAGATCAAATATTGTTGAGCGAATGATTAACACATTAAGTGATAAAGAATCTACTGAGTTGTCAAGATTGTTAAATGATGACAGCATTACAACTACAGCAGTTAAGAACAAGGAAGATTCAGCTAAAGAAAAATCATCTGTGGTCTCTGAAACGACTCCTGATGACATGTCCTTTACAGATGATCTGTCACCAATGGACAATTCTCAGATGTCTGAGGTACAGCGTTTTGCAAGCGCCTCTAGATTTGCTTTATATTTGTTGCGACAGGAGATGTCACAGCCTCCGAAAGAAAGGGTTCAGCATGCCCAGGATTATATTGTCTTGAATTCTTGCAGTGTAATATGTCACCTGGAACCTAAATGCGATATGCCAGATTTGCCAATTATTCCTGCAGGCATAATTGAAAATTCATCTGATCAAGATACACTGAAAACAAGTAAACAAGCAGTTTGTATAACAAAAGACAAAATGCTCTTAACTAATGACAAAATTGCAGAAATATCGCAGCAATTGGTACAGTTCATTCCCTCTAATATTTTTCTCCCGAATCAAAATTACGTAAACCAAATTGAAGCTGTATATAAAAACTATGCTTCAAATGTACTACTTGATGCTAAATGTGTTTTTGATACTATTTATCGTTCTGGTGTAGTTGGAATCACTGAAAAAGAAATCTGGAAAAAATTTAGGGTTCTTTCGGGTAATATCACTGTCCTTGAACACTTAGATATTTTTTGCAAATCGGGTCTTGCAATACGTGCTGGTATTGTTGAATTTAATTATGTGTGTGGTTGTTTTGCAAAGAACTATGTATTGCCAATATTCCGATCAGTTCATTTGCCAACAAAAAATAAAAAGAATAATGCAGGTTGTCCTGAAGTTTCTGATTCAGTATCAGAAAATCCAAATACTTCAGTTCTTCCATATTCTGAAACCAACTTTGAATCAAATGATGTGCAATGTACAGAAGCTGATTCTGAAGCTGATCAAAGCATGTGTACAGATGGAGCAGCTGATGATGAAGAACAGCAAGTATCTTCCAATGTTTCCAGAAATAGTTTACCATCTTCTACTAAAACTGAAACCCTGTATTTCATCCCAAGAACTTGGCGCAATCCTGATGGTGGCTTAAACAAACCTACTTTTTTCAGTTTGCTGTCCACTGTGTTGAGCCATATAATCAGCATGCCTGGTATTTCATCCTTTCAAGTCTGTGAACAATTTTCTGTTACGTTACCACCCGTTCAGACTTTAGAATTAATTGAAATCTTAGAGAAAGCATCTTGTGTATTTAAGTATTATTGTAAGCCGTTGAAGAAGAAATCTTTGTTTTCTTCTCCAAGGACTATTTCAGTTACTAAAAATCGTGAACCCGAAGATGTAGACCATATAGAACCATATCCTGATGCTGTGTGTAAAATTGCAGATTTACGTAGTGCTATTCAATAATTTGTTGTATCTCAAAAAGGTACCTGTCATGTATCGTTATATAAATGTCTTATATACACTGAATGTTTTTGTTATGATATGTAATTACTGTACAATTAAATCTGGATGTAAATATATGAAGATTTATTTTAGCAAATGTCTGTGGTTTTTTTAAAAATTTAAGTTTTATTGTAGGCTTATTTTTGCACAATATATTTTCATTACAGTCAAAGATGACACAAATTGACATTGCATGGAAATCTGTTCAGTGTATAATGATATTTAGTTTAATAATTTTGAACGTTATCCTAACATATAGGGAAAAAAATATAGATTTGAACAGAATTCAGGTTTTGCCACTTATAATCAATAAATAATAATAATATATATATTAAAAACAGAATCGTGGAAAGTTGTTTCATGTAGCTCTGTCCTTATTTCTGAGATGAGTAGAAACACGCATGATGTTATTCATCGGTGATGTGACTGTTGGTAGCTTTTCAGTTACTGGTAGCTTCATTTATCTTTGACTGTAGTGTGTTCTTCATATATTTGGAGATTTTTGTTTAATGTGGGTGAGTAGTTTGCCTCTTAAACCTTGAACTATCACTTCTGTTTATTAATTCTTTGTATTTGAGCTTTTCGTCATTGTGTGCACCTTAGTCTCACCTCACTTCAAGTTGTGTAATCCTTACTGCAAAACTGTAAGGGTTAAAAGGTACACACAGTGATGAAAAGCTGAAATTGTATGGATTAACTAAGCTGCACACAATGACGAAAATCTTGATTCCTTAAAAAAAATACTATGAGGACTAATTCAGCTGTGTAATTAAATCCTGTAAGAATTACATTGTACTATCCTTACAGGATTTAGTTGTGCATTATCATATTTTAAAAGAAAATGAGAGTAATATTTTTTATGAAATAGGGATGTGTTTTTCATTTATCTTAATGATTGGGATCATATCGTGTGGTGAATTCAACACCTAGGTAACTACAAATAAATTGTTTTGAGAAGTAAAAATAAATGACTGTTTTTTTTCTTTCTTTTTTAAATATAGAGAATGTACTCGTAAATTAACTTATCTACTTTTGAAAATTAAGTAGTGCTTAAGGATTGTCTACATGTTACTCAGTTGCAAGTCGATCTTAATGGTACTTTTCCATGTACATACCCAACCACTTGCCAATTTCCTGGTAATTACAAATGAAAACGATAACTACAAATGAATTTTATTATGAGAATATGTAAATTAACTTATTTATTTTTGAAGATTTTAAGTAGCGCTTAGCTACTACAAGCATAGTAGTGTAGCTTAACTACAAGACGTTACCCAGTTATAGTATATTGTGAATCGAGCCTAATGGTACCTTTCTTTGTACATAATCCAACCGGTTGCCAATTTGTTGCTACATACGAGGATGGATCCAAAAAAAAAAAGATTACGAGGGTAATAAAAAATTATTTATTAATAATAGACAGAAAATACAAAAGGAATTAAGAGGCATACTTGCCGATCACTTTTTAGATAATCACCACATATATTTAAGCGTTTATCTGAACACAGGACCAACCTGTTTAACAAGACGTGATAGAAATCTCGTCCTTGCCCACTGACCCAGTTCTCGGCAGCTGTTTTCACATCACTGTTTGAAGAGAACCTTGTTCCAGATAAGTGTTTGGAACCCAGATTGGGTGCCGAATCTGGGCTGTATGGGGGATGGCTCTAGATTTCCCACTTGAATTTTTGCTAGCAGTATGGGTATTGGCATGCAGGAGGATAATGCTATCGCTCAACATGCCAGGGAATTTGCGTCTGATGACTTCAAGATGGCCCAGAGACTGTTTTCTTTTCCCGAAATTGAAGGAACACTTATCTAGAGCAAGGTTCTTTTCAGACAGTGATGTGAAAACAGCTGCTGAGAACTGGCTCAATGGACAGGGACATGATTTTTACCCAGCCAGGTTAAACAAGTTAGTCCTGCGTTCAGATAAGTGCCTGAATAGATTTGGTGATTATGTGGAAAAGCGATCGGCAACTATGCCTTATAATTCCCCTTTTGTATTTACTTTCTAATGTTAATGAATAATCTTTTATTACCCTTGTCAACTTTTTTTTAAATCCATCCTCGTAGTTGTAGTATTCATCACAGGATATGTGTTTCTTGTAGTCTAGTTAAGAAACAACCAGTTATAAGGACCAATGCTTCAAGTTGTCTAGAAAAATGTCAGAAAAACTTTCTACAACATTTGCAAGCAAATTCAGTTCAGAAATTTATTTTGACTTGCATAATTTCAGTTACATTTGCTAAATAACATTTTCAATTAAGTTTTTCTGATAGGAATGGAGTCGCCTATCCCCCACCTTCCTTCATCGAAAAGGAAATTTTATTTAGTAGTGTTATAGTAAAATGGCTTTAATATTGAGATTCATTTAAGAAAAGAAATTCATTTAGCGTATTCAATTACATTAATTTTTAAAAATTAATTTTGCTAATTAATAAATTGTTATCAAGTCCAGAGACTTCATTATGGTTTGAGAAAAGAATTTGAAACATCTAAGTTTTTGTTTCATCGAAAAAATGACGAGAACTTATGTGCCAACCTTTAAAAACTGATGGATGAAGTTGGTGGTAAGTACACTTACAGCCGTATAAAGGGTTAATCAAGACCCTAAGTAGGTTATCATAGAACAATGTAAGGGCTTCCAGAGCTTTTGTGATTCTAATGGTCAGATTTTTCTATTTCTTCAGGAAAAAGTAATTAAATAAAAAGGATAAATTAAAAAACACCTTTTTATTAGTTTACTAAAAAGTAGAAATATTTTTGAGTCAAAAATATGGTTATCAAAACAAAATCATAAAAGGGGGCGGCTCTGATAATTTTAATTCATTTTTAAGATACTATTTGAATTTTTAATGAATGCTTATTATTTTTTAATGATATTCATTTGTTGTTTTGAATTTCTTATTCATAAACTGTTACAATGACATCTTTTGATTATTTTAAAATACTTTGGACAAAGAAGTATTGAGAAAATTATATGCATGTGAACACAATAATTCAAAAATGCAAGGAATTAGATAAATGAAATTTGACACAAGTTTTATTTATAAGTTTTATTTCATATTTATTTAGGTATAAAGTAAAATTTCGGACTGGATCCTCCAAATGGTAGACTATCTGACGGTCTGCCTATTTGTATATGAAGACATTAAGCCATTCACGACCAAATTAATTTAAAGCATATATTTCAAAAAAATTAAATTACGTTTAAAATACCAAGATTAAGTTAACTGTGAAATAAAATTTAAATCGGAGGGAAAATTATTTTAAAAATTTTTTTACATAAATATTTTAAAAAAATTGAAATGCAGCAAAATATCAAAAAAATAAAAAAAATAAAAATCACTTTCTAATTCCTTGCATTACTTACTTAAAAAAAGAACAAAGGAAAAATTTTAAAAAATTCAAAATGACAAGCACTTTGACTTCAAAATCTGGCTAACTGGTGCTATTCACCTGCTGAAAACTGTTTTGGAATTTGTTAATACTTGTTAACTTCATAGAAAAAGAAACAATGGAATGCATTCGGTTCAGCCACGGAGGTGAAACGTAACTGTCCTATAAATATGACGCTGGGCGTTAACGGGTTAATCAAAAAACGCAGCATGCAAGATAAATAAAATTTGGCTCTTTTTTCTTTTTTTGGAAAAATAAAAAGATTCGCCATACCTAATGTGAGCATACGTTCCGTTTTTTTGTAGCCTGTCCCGTTGGGGGTCGCCGTGAAAGGAGGCCCTGCCCGTTGTCCCCCAAGCACAGCCTCGGGACTCCCAAATGTCCCGTTCTCAGAAAGAGAGCAACCCTCGATAACAACTTCAAACAAGAAGAAAAATCAAAAAATCTTACGGTCATGTCACGGCGATGACGGAACATGCGCTATATTTGTCACACTTAGTCAGGGTTGCCATATTGGCCTTTTTAAGGCCAAATTATGGAAATGTGGCCTTTTTTCAACCCTTTTGGCCTTAGATTTATTTTTGGCTTTATTTTCGATAATTCCTTTTTAGAGCAATTTTTAATAACTTATTTACTTAAATTAATTCTAGTTGATTATGAAATATTTTTAATAAATTTTTCATATTGCACTTTTTAAATTATATATAGTGAGCTGTCAAATAAAGTAGCTCTTTTATAGAACGAGGATGTTTTAAATTTCTTTCACTTAAATTTCAGTTTAATAATAGAGCATTGAACATATCTATTAAGTGGGATTCGTTTTAATGAAGGATAGCCCTTTTTTCTAATAGCAAACGAGGTTGTAACGTGTTTGACAGCTAAGGCCTCGGGGAGGAAGATCCAGACCCAAGAAATACTCTTTTTTCAGGGTTCGTACGCGTCCTTAAAAGTCCTTACTTTTACATTTAGTCCTTAAAAGTCCTTACAAATCCTTATTTTTATGTCCCATTTTTAAAAAGTCCTTGGAAGTCCTTACTTTTTACTCTGCCATTATTAAAAAATTTAAAATTTCACCGATTATCGTTTTTCTAATTCCTCCTTCTCGGCGGCTCTAATCTCGGTCGACGTGGCTCTCGCGGAATGGGGTGGGCGTGGGGGACGACACTGCTCGCGTTCCACGAATACATATCCATCGCATACACTTTCGGAAATAAGGAAGGAGTTACATATGGCCTTTATTGGTCCATGGTTCCATAGGAATGATTGTCAAAAGTGCTGTTACCATTTCTAGAACAGTATCAAAGTGATAAACCTTTACTTCCATTTTTTGCCAGTGATGTTTTTAAAACTTGTTAATGATTGCACTCAACATTTCAAATTTTGAAACCAGAGAATGAAAGAATTGAGAAACCTGAGACTTTATGCAAATTCAACTTCAGTGACCCAAACTTGTATAATGATAAAAGTTAAGCGTATTTAGGATTTGCTGCAGAGCAACTAATAAAAGAAAAGAAAAAAAAATAAGGAATTAGCAGACCAGGATGTTTTCACACTGAGACAGGATAGTCGGAAAAAGATCATAACAATGATAAAACATTTCATGCAGAAATGTTCTGTGAATTACGCACTAGTAAAACCTGCGATTTGCATTGATCCACGAGTAATGGCTGGATATCCCGAAAAAGCACAGGAAAAAATGAAAAAAGTATTGATTGTGTTGTCGCAAAATAAACGTATTTTGGAAAAAGATTTGGACGAAATTTTGTTACTCTATGCAGATTTTCTGTTAAATATTGTAAAGCCAAATTCATTTGAATTTACTTCTTTCAATCCAAAAAGTTATTCCCTTGTTACTTTTTTACAAACTTATTTTAACAATAATCATTATGAAAAAGTTTGGAAGATTATCAAAATGGTATTAAAACTGTCACATGGACAATGAGGTTTTTCGGTGAACAAGGCCCTGGAAATAGAAAATTTGAAAGATGCTTCATATATTTTCCAGCGTCTAAATCATGAATTTATTAAACTGTCTGGGGCTATGTATGACTTAAAAATTACTAAAGAAATGAGGACGGCTGCCACCTCAGCTAGAGCAAAATACATGCAGTATTTAGAAAGTGAAAGATCCAAAAAAAAAGACTGAAATAAAACAACTGAAACGAAAAGCTTTAGAGGAGGAAATAGAATTTTTAAAACAAAAGAAAATGTTCCTCCAGACGAACCTACACCAAACAAATGAGAAAGCAAATGATTTAGCTAAGGAGGCTGAAAAGTCAAAGGACATAAATTTATTTATTCAATCGCACGAACTAAGAAAAACAATTTCTGAAAAAGAAATTAAAATAAATACCTTGGATGTAAAATTGAATGAAAAAAGTTTGGAATTAAAAGATATTTAATTTGATTACCAGTTTCATGGGGTTTTTTTTCATCAATATATTAACTCATATTTTTAGGAGTTTTGTTGTGTTAAATTTGTAATGTATCTTCTATGTAATTTATCATCTAATAAGTTGAATTTGCAAAAATGAGACATTTTATTTAAAAATGCGTTGCGACAATTCGTTAAGTTTATTCAATTTAGAGGTCCTTATTTTTTGGTTTTTTAGTCCTTAAAAGTCCTTGATAGTCCTTGATTTTCTTTTAAGGAAATGTGTACGAACCCTGTTTTTAAATTATTAGCTCGTGCGTGCAAGAGTTTTATTCAGAAATGTTCTTGATTAATATAAGAAAATTATTAAATATATAATAGAATAATTGTTACAGTTCTGTCACACAACCAAAACAGGCCCACTTCTACGAGTGGCCTAAATGGAAAAAAATCGGTCTTCCGTCGACCGGACTCGAGAGTTCAGTCCTCAGTCTCTCGTTGTCATCACCATAGACAAACGAGCCCTTGCTCGTTTTCTGTCCTCTTCCAAAAATCTCTCCCGCTCCATCTTCGCTCTTCTCTTTTTAACCATCATCTTCTCCCCACTGGGGGAGCGGTCAAAAGCCTCTCCACGAATCCTCGTCAATCTTGTAGGTGCAGTCTATTTCAACGAGCCATTATTGGTTCCTTACCTTTTGGTCCTTCTCCTGTCGCAAGCGGGTTCTCAGGCTGGAGATAAATGACCCTATCAATCACTACCACTAACGAGTAGTCCACTGGTGACAGCCTGGACTCCCGTCTCTCTTTGTCGGCGTTTTAACGAGGACTTCCCGCTGAGACACCTGCTCTGTTCATTGACCCATGACATGGGAAAAAAGTTATTGGTCGCTAATGATCTTGGGGGATCTTACAAGGTTTTCAATCAATTTGTCAAATTTGGCCTTATTTTTAAGAAGGTTTGGCCTTATTTCGCAATTCTGATCTGGCAACCCTGCACTTAGTTCTAACTACATTACACCGCCTGAAGTGACAGAATGAAGCGAAAGTCGTTGGGTGGAACTGTTCAAACACTTTCACGCCAATAATTTAAATCATACAAATGTTCGTATAAGCCTGCCGGGCACTAATGCACCCATGGAAAGGGTCTTTTTCCTTATGAATAAGTTGTGGATGAGCTAGTCAACACAGTTGCTAGTCGCAACTTATAAAGCAACGTTAATTGCCAAAGTTAATTTTAATAAATCTTGCCACGAATTTCATTTTTTTTTTTAAATCTACACCAAATATACTGAAGTAAAAATGTGTTCTTCAGGAAAATGCAAGATCCCATGAATTTATTTTCTCGTGTTTATTCATGCTCTTTTCATTAATAAATAAAAACTGGAGAAATATGTGTTTTTTGAATTTACATAATGTTAAATAAAAATGTCCCGTTTTGAGGGGGGGAAATAAATGGTCACTTTATATATGCTTATAATAAATTCAATCCTTAGTTACCTAACAAATAAAGTGTCAAAAATACTATAAATTTGTCTAGTTATCAACAATAAATCGCATATTAAAAACAATTAACCCGTTCAGGACCGTCATCACATATATGCGATTTCAACTTGGAACGTTTTATTTGAATTTTTAAACGGCGCTAGATGGCGGTAAAGTCCGTTACAATTTTCGAATAATATTTCACGGAGTGTTGACCTTCAGTATGCACTTTCGGTTCCGGATTTTCTTTGTTGGATGAGGGCTATTTGATTATGTAAACAACTGCGCGTGTTAGGATTGCGCATTTAAGGATTGCGCATTTAAGGATTGCGCAATTAAAGCGTTATGATTAAGCAATTAAAGAGCTATGATTTATTTTGCGGTGGATTTTTTTTATATTTTGATGGCACGATGAAAGGATGGAATGTTTATTGGTTAGGGGTTGGAGCAGAAATTATCGTTTGCAGTTTGGAGTTCGCTAGACAGTCTTTTGTATTTTTGGGGTAAATTATATTTTAGTTCAGTTGTTTTTTTAAATATCATGAAAATTTTATTACATTATATTCGGATATACTATCAATGATAATAAATTGTAAATTTCAGCGTATTTACTTGCAGTAATAATTTTATATGAATTTTTTAATAAAATTAGGCTTAACGGGAAAAATCGCCCGGTCCCGTGCGTACGCATCCTTCCGGAGCTCGCGGGCTTGGGGAAGCGCTTCTTTCTCCTTTCGCTGGTCCTGAACGGGTTAATACGATCTTCTCTTCAACCAAACAAACGATGAACGGTAAGATTGATAATTATAACCTTTTACTTAAAATAACATCAGAGAATTTACACGATTAGAAGAAAGCACGAGGCCACACGAAGTAATGCACGTTTCGATGACTGAGAGATTCTACAACAGACAAAACACTTCGCTTCCTCAATTCTCGAGATGAGTTATTTTCATCGTTTTCATTCGCGGTCACATCGGGATTCATCGTGTCGGCACAACGATCCGCACTTCGCAACGTATGTCCCTGCTTGATGAGTCACGATGGAAGAAACATACGCCACGGTAATCACTGACGATCGGGGAAATGCCCTCGCGCTTGCGGTCATCGATGCGCGATCGGGAACAATTGCTGTTCGCGGCGCTTGTGGACATCGATGTCTACGATGCATCGGGAAACATTGTACACATCGAGGGTAAATCGGAATTTCCGATGCTTCGAAAAAAACGACAATATAAAAATCGGAACGGCGATGATTGCGTAACATCGATATTTTCCGATGCATCGAAAATCGGCACAGTCCTAGGCAGTGGCGAATCTAGGATTCAGTCTGGGGGGGGGGCTGAGATCATAAAAACTTTGTTTCGTCGTGATGAATGTCAAACTTCAAGGCTAAAGTAAACCAAAACTCTTTAACTTTACAGACTTTACTCACCTGACAATAAGAATCATAAAGAACAATACAATACTTTCGATAATTTAATAAAAATTACGATGAAATAACTATCCAAAAAATGCCTTCGACCGCGTCAATTCTACAAGTACAAGTGGAATGACTAGAAAAGTAGGAAACTTTTTGAGCCTGTCAAGCCAGAAAGCAATGTTTAAAAGTTTTTATTATTTTTTATAGAGATAAATTAAGAGAAAACAGTTGTAATGATATTAAATTAAATCAGGAATTCTGGCTTGGCTCTGGGGGGGGGGGGGGGG
>BGPR01001307.1:229642-275513 GCA_013235015.1 Araneus ventricosus | reverse complement strand
CTAGAAAAGTAGGAAAATTTCTGAGCCTGTCAAGCCAGAAAGCAATAATGGCAGGATTTTATTAATTTTAAAAAAATCAAAATTAAGAGCAAACAGCTGTAGTGATTTTAAATAAAACTAAGAATTTTGATTTAGCTCTGGGGGAGGGGGGGGGGACTGCAGCCCAATACCCCCCTGGATTCGTCGCAGAGCAAGATACAGGCCTACGAATAAAACAGATGACACAAAGGTCGTCAAACGAGTCTTACATTTCCAGAATCCCTATCTTTCGAAATCTAGTCCAATCCAACAAGGTGCCTACATTCATCATCAACAAGACAACCATTCTTCCTGCCAACTCATTACACCGGAACACGTCCTTCGGGATCCCTTCTAAAATACCTCAAGAAGGTGTCTACGAAAACATTATGACATGCTCCTCAGAAGATCCGAGCGGTCGCGCTCCGCCGAGCATTTCCAGAATGAATCATCGAGAAGGAACAACACAGAGATGGAATTCATGTCCTGGAAGCCACCCCAAACGCGATTTTAAGAATAGTAAGATAAAAAATGGTGCCCGTGGATCGAAACCTGGAGAAGGGAAGGGGGTCAATGATGAGTCCCAGAGAAACACGAAACTAGCTGAACTTAATTTTAGATTTCTGGCTCGGCGGGGGCGGCAAGGTGACGTCACCCCCACTGCCAAAGGAAAAGATCTTGAAGGAGAAAGGGGCCGCCGACCACCGGTTCGTCCTGCCGAATTCGCGCCTCCTTCGATCTCGAAAAGGGTTGCCTGCTGCTTTGCTTCCACTCCCCAAGGACTATTCCGGCAGAGTCCCCACTTTCCGAGGTAAGTTTCGAATTGATTGCAAAATTTCGCAACTTTGTTGTGATGGTCAATTGATGCCCGTAAGGTCATTTATAGAAAGGTACTGATTTTGCACTGAAATTACTGAAAAGTCCGCTTCTGCAATGAATTGGTAAAACTGTAAAGAATTGATTTGTTTTGCGATTGAAAAACAGGAATTAGGTAAAGATTTGGAGGCACTATCCAGCGTTTGAGAAATTTACTGAAAAACAAAATTTAAAGGATTGGGACCGCTAGTCCGAAGCATCGTAGCATGATCATGTTTAGCCTTTCTTTAAATTATGTTTAAAAATTTACTCTTAATTATATAACAACGATAACGTGTACACGCAAAAAATGTATTTAATATCATCACAACGCGCTTGTGCGTCAACACTAACTGAAACAATGAAAAGTATTGTCGTAAAATATACTTACGGTATTTTTAAAAATGTACTAAAATTAGAGAAAAGTTGAAAATTGGTATCACTGAGAAGGTAATTTTTTTAAGTTATTGGGAGAGACCGTCAACATTTCGACTAATTTTTAACTAAAAATCTAACACATTTTTTTGGAAAAACCCTTTCTCAGTGGACACTTACGACACAAGAAGTAACTACGTACCAGATTTGGTAGCTCTATGTCTAACAGTCTGTCCTGTAGAGAGTTTTGGGTGATATTTACATCACGCATGCCGCATGACTCAATTTGCAGATAGTATCATGTTAATATATAATGTTTGGAGCTAGAAATTCAAAAAATAATGTTTTGCGATTTTAGAATTTTCTAGTTAAAATTTTTTTAAATAAAATTATGCTAATGAAAATAATTTAAAAAAAATTATATATGATTAAAAGTATCATTTAGAGCAGGGTTTCCCAACCTTTTCCCTTCGCGTACCTCTTGATTAGGGTTTTTATTTTCGCGTACCCCCTACTGTCATATCCCCCTCTCTTCCAACCATGCGCCTATGCAAAGAAGCTTTTATCAATAATATTAAGGGTTTAAGTAAGTTCAAGAGTCAAATGACTCGAATTAATAACATTTGCAGGACTTATTTTGGAATTTGCATTTTATTGCATTTTTACAATAGTATTAGTTCAATTTGCGTTTTATTCCATTTTTACAATAGTATTAGTTCAATTTGCGTTTTATTCCATTTTTACAATAGTATTAGTTCAATTTGCGTTTCATTCCATTTTTACAATAGTATTAGTTCAATTTGCGTTTCATTCCATTTTTACAATAGTATTAGTTCAATTTGCGCTTCATTCCATTTTTACAATAGTATTAGTTCAATTTGCGCTTCATTCCATTGTTACAATAGTATTAGTCCAATTTGCATTTCATTCCATTTTTACAATAGCATTAGTTGAATTTGCATTTTATTCCATTTTTACAATAATATTAGTTGAATTTGAATTTTATTTCATTTTTACAAGAATATTAGTTCAATTTGCATTTTATTCCATTTTTACAATAGTATTAGTTCAAAGACAAAAAAATTAAACCAGTATTCTAATGATTTAACATTAACTTTTAAGGATAGATAAAATTTACACTTCGTAATAATCAACTATACAAGTAGAAGGAAATTTCTATGCGATCCTTGAGCTTGTTTCATGGAGCTGAGTTTTATAAAATTGTGTTCAAATGAAGACAGAATCCAGTTTATTGCGATATTTATTCTTAATATATACTTAAAAAGGCGAAAATACTCTTTCCACAAGAAATTAAATTCTGTAACTTTTTAAATCCCTTTTGTTTTCTTGTGTTCGCCATTACAAACTTTGAGTTCGCGTACCCCCAACTGGCCTTTCGCGTTCTCCCAGGGGTACGCGTACCACAGATTGGGAACCTCTGATTTAGAGTATGCAACGTCGTAATAGCGCCGTTCGCCGAAGAGTATGGAATAATTGAGACGCGATTTCTACGTTGCCCGAGGCAAGTGGATTAATAGGAATATTGATAATCTAATTACTGCAAATTTTTATAAAAAACTTAGTTCAAAAATAAAATTAGTTGAGCTTCTTTTATTTTGTTGTATTGAAAATTCAAACTTTTGAAAGCGGAAATTTTCTTTTGAAAAAACGTTCTAAGAAACTAAGTTGGGAAAGAATAGGACGAAATACAAACGACATTATAACAAATATTTTCAAAATCCTTTGAGTAAATATTTCTATTTTCAGAAACCAACAGGTGTAATCAGATGTTGAGAAAAATTTTCAAGAAAACAAATGTCTTAACTAAGATTTAATCTTCCAAAAAACTGAACTATCTATAGTTAAATAAAGGTTTTTTTCTCTTCGATTAAGGTTTATTTGACTTTGCATTCTAGACAGAAATTATCTACTTCTTGAAAATATATTTATGTGTCTACATAAAATAAAAAAAAATCTGTTATATAATCTGTGTCGTAAGCGATAGTGGGATAAACAAATTTATTTTAATACAAATGATAAATGCAGAAGAAGAAGGCGTAGAGATTTATATAGAATACCAAGCTTATTGATAGGTAAAAGTTTTTCATGGTTACCAAAAATATTATTGGCAAAGTTCGTAGTTTTTTTTTTGCCTTCTATCATTAATTGGACCCAGTTATGAAATCAGAAAACAAGCATCATTTTATAGATCTCGGCCTATTTGCAAACTGTACCTATGTATGTTTCGAGCGTTATCAGGGCCGGACGCACACTCCGTTAGTCCGTGCCCCGGCACGGAGTAAAGAAATCTAAGGGCGCAAAATTGTCAAAACAAAATGAGAAACAAAATCGCAACGGAGTTTCTGAATTAATTAGAAAAGTAATAAAATAAAATAATTCTAAAAGACAATAAAATAATCTAATTTTATGTACTAATGAGCACAAAACTTTCAAGGCACTGCTCCAGTAATCTATATATATGTTACCGGCAATGTGTGAAATGCCGGCATTCTATAGAATACCTAGGCATTTTATAGAATGCTAGCGTTTTTAGGCAAAGTATGAAATATGAGATTTATTATATACTTTTCCTAGGCATTGTATATAATACCTAGGCATTCTATAGAATGACAAATGCTATTTAGGCAAAGTATGAAAAAAAGTTCATAATAAGGCTATTATTTAAAAGGCGTGCATTCCTCAAAAATATAAATGTTATTTAGAAAAAATAATAAAAGAGTACCATTAAAAAATCTTTTATTCAAAATTCGTAAAGCAAAATGAAAGTTTTCATATCAAAGTGTATGCCTTTCTTAGTAAAGAAAACAAAATAAATTGTGAATCTACTTATTACATCAAGGAAGCAAATAATTTAATTTTGAATTGCACTTAACTTCATTTCTTATATAATCAAATCGGCGATTTATTTCATACTTTGCCGGTTGGTCATTTGGCATTCTATAGAATGCCTAGGAAATGTGTGAAATATAAATCGTTTCATACATTGCCGGCTAGTTTTAGACATTATATACAATGCCGGATTTCAAACTTTGCCGGTATATATAACATATATAAAAGGAAAGGTCTGTGTGTATTTTGCTCCAAACTTGAGCATTGCTGTAAGAATTTTACTAATTCTTCCAGTAAGCGTTGCATCCTGGGAACGTAGTTTTTACAAACTAAAAATAATCAAGAACTATTTGCGAACAACATTTCAAGCAAAATTGTCAGACCTCACTCTATTAGGAATTGAGTATGAACTGAGTAGCTGTTTAGATCTTCTGAATTAATTGGAGAATTCTCGGAACTAAAAAGTTCGTAAAAAAAATCGTCTGAATTACATTCCTGTAAACTATTTTTTTAAAAGAAGTATTTTAAGTGAAAAATTATTATAAGTATTTTTGTCAATTACTGAGTTACACTGTTGTTTATTGGACATGCGCTAAAAAATGTAAAAAGAACCCATATATCTTTTTTTTTAGAATGCTTACATTGTAGTTCCATAGGGGCGTATTTTTTTACTTTTGCACGGAACGGTTCAATTATTAAATCCGACGACAGACAAGACAGCTCTATCCGTTACACAACAGATAACTTATATGTTACTTAAAATAAAATACTGTTCATTTCAGAAACCCGCGCCTATCACTTCTGAACGATTTTACTCCGCTAAGGTGTGATACGCAGTGAGTAAGAAGAAAGCTTCTCCGCAGTTTTTTGTTAGGCGCGTTTGTCTTTTACCTATTCTTTTCTGAACATTGATATTCAGTTTCTTTTTGAATCGCAGTACTTTGTTTTAATTCCAAACTTGTGTAATCTATACTTATAAAAGTCAATGCTTGCGTGTGTGTGTGCGATGTCCAGACTAATCTATAGCACTTACAGCCATGAAATTTGGCACACACTCAATGCACCTCGAAGCCAGAATTATAAAATTTAATCTAGAATTTTTTTTATTTCATGTTTTGTGTGGTTTTGGGTCATTTTTGGCACGTTCACGGCTGTAGCACCTTTTCTCATGACTGTTGAAAAACAATCAATGCACTATCGGATAGAACAAACAATTTTCGTTCTAATAAAGTTTGTTTTGAATTTTAAACATAATTGAATGAGTTTGAATTTTGAGAAATTTTTAAATAATAGTCACTTTGCATTTAAATTTTTAACTTTCAGATCTTATTTTCTTGCATCCGACTTTCTAATAACGCTATCATTTTCAATTTTTTTAGGTATAAACCTGAATATTTATGCCTGTTTTAAAACAAGAATGGTTAAAATATCTTTTTTCTCCGATTTTCCATGAATTTTTTTATTGATCAGTTCAAAACATTTTCTCTCGCATATCCGAATCGAAGAAGTTTTCGTCCGACCCAAGGTTACTCCGAGCTCCCAGAATGCATTTCTGCTATCCGATTGGCTGGCGGTATCAAGCGAAAGTCACGTCATACTCTCGATCATTTTATTGCATCAGCTAATCTTAATTACTTCATTTTACTGATCCAAGAATCATTTGATTTATTTGTTTTATAGTCGTGCATATATGCTGATATCTTTAGTTAAACGAAAGTTCCTGCGTGTGCTTTAACTAAAAATCGAGGGCGAAATCAATAATACATACATATATATATGTTTTAATTTCGTTTTCAAAACTTTGGGCTTTTTTATTTTGTTGAAGTCATTATCCCACGGGCAACCATAATTAACTGAATTTTGAGAAATTTTTAAATAATAGTCACTTGTTATAGTAATTGTTATGGTAATTTTTGATAAAGGATTTCTTGAAATTCTCTCATCTGATGTTCTAACAACTCTATAATTTTCTATTTTTTCAGCTTATAACTGGAACATTTCTGACGGATTTAAAACAAGAACGGTTAAAATATCTTATTCCTTTTTCTTAAATTAATTTTTCCCTGATGAGGTCAAACAGTTTCTTTGATAGCGAGATTTGACAGTGAAAGTTTCTTCGGACGATCCCAGAATGCATTGTTGCTTCCTCGCAGGATGTGACGTAATATTCTTTCATTCCCAGCATGCATTTCTACAATCCGATTCCTTCCGGTGCCGCCATTACATTCGCGTCATTGTCGAGAGGAAAAATAAACGGGAAAATCAATAATGTGTATCTTTTGTTTTGATTTTGATTTTAAAACTTTTTTGTGACATTGTGGGCATTTTTTTTTTCTTATTTTGTTGAAGTCCTGATTCCACGGGCAACCCCATGTGCGTACTGCTAGTGTTTTTATATATTGCTTGCTCAAAAGCAAGCATCTCCACCTCTCATCTCACCCCCATTTTGGTGAAATCAAAGCCGACTGGCGCATGCGTAAAAGCGCGGAGGGTTTCTGTTTCTGAAAACAAACAGTATACAAAGTTGCTATACTTAAAGTTTGTTGAGAAAGATGCGATTTCACTGATTGCCCGTTACATCGCTCATCAGATACGAAGGGGATAAATTATTAATTTTATCATTTGCTCAAACTTTAAATTTATTATAACAAACAACTTTATATTTATCTCTATTAATAATAAAGGAGAATGTGTGTGTGTGTGTGTTGGCGCTCTGCAGGACAGACCGCTAGACCTAGAGCAACGAAATTTGGCACAAACATACCTTGCAGGGTGGGAATGTACACCTAAAAGAACTTTTTTTTGAAATTTTAATTAGAATTTTAGTTAATTAAAAATTAATCGAAATTTTGGCGTTTTTCCTTAATAACTTCCGAACATATTACAGCACAAAAATTATTTTTACACCATCTGAAAATTAACTTTTCTTTGATGTGAATTTTAATAAATTAAAAAAAAAATATTTTTGGTATAATTTACAACAATACTTTTCATTGTTGCAACGCAATTCAAACCGTTTTCATTGTTTAAACAAATATTTATTTGCGTGTTTCTCTTCCATTGTTGAAAGCTAAGGTAATATCTTAATGTTCAATGCTCTGTTTTAATAAGTATATTTTCATCCTGCTAACATGCTACTGGAAGTAAAATGCGCCGCGGTATTTTAATGTTGAAATCAAATGCATATTTTGCAAGAGAAATAAGAGAGTGAAGTTGATGCTGACAGCGCGCAATTGTATGTTATGACACAGACAATTATTTGACACCATTAGGGACGTTCATGAACATTGAAAGAAAATGGGTTATAGGTCTATCGAAAATGAAATTCAAAATCACTTTTTGAAGGAAATCATGAATATCAAATTATACATAAGAGATTCACTTGAAATTATATTCCCGGCGAACAAGCTGGTAGCCGAAGGCGACTAGTTTCTCATATTTTAGGAATTTTACATATTGTTAGTAAGGAAATAAATTTGTTCTGTTCATGTTTCTTTTGAAGTCACCCGAGCGAACAAAATTACGTATCTCATAATTTTTTTAATTATGGTAAGTAAGCGAGTACGATCAGTCAGGATGACGTCTTAACTGATATGTCACAATAACGCGAATATACTCAACCGCCCTCTTAAGTTTAATGTGAGCTCTCTATTTGAAAGAATCGAAGCTCGAAAGTGCGAATTTTTTTTCACGATTTGAAGATTCTGTCATGAGGTCATAGGGACCTAAAAAAAGTCTTAGAATAACATTTTGAAATCAGTTGTACGAAGTGACGTAGGCATGTGTCATTAGACAAACCTTGGAACGCTGCTGAAATAATAATTACTTATTTGCAAAATTTTAAGGCTTATTTGTTTTTTAGTAAATTTAGTTAGAGGTTTTCTTACAGAAAACCAAGCAAATACTAATACAATCGTTAATGAACATTTCCCTTAAAAAAATCAATAAGATGATATCTTTTGAATTGGAATTATGAGTAGCTTGCCGTTCAGATACCAGCTACTCATATGCTAAAATAATATTAGAAAGCAGTTGAAATTCTTTTCAAAAATTCTTTTCGGTGAATGGTCGCTGAGCCGCCATTCCTCGTTAAATAGAAGGGAAAAAATGACGGGAGGCTGTCTTTTCAAACAGCCGCTGATGTTAAGACTACTTCACTCGCATGACTCTTTAGTTTCTCGAAGTTTCTCGTAAGTTTTTAAGTTTAAGTAAGTTTTTTTTGGTAAATTCTGTTGTTACCCTTTATCTCTAATATGAGACATTAGTTATGTTTCTAACATAGGTAGTTACCGAGATAGAGAGGATCGCGTCAGCAAGTCATGTGTATTTTTGCCCAACTTTACGACTCAGTAGTCGCTGAACTACAATTACGATTTTCAATTTTTTTTGGAACTTCTGTTGTTACCCTTTATCTCTAAAATAAGACAATAGTTATGTTTTTAACATATGTAATTACCGAGATAGAGAGGATCGCGTCACCAATTCGTGCGTATTTTTGCCCAATTTTGCAACTCAATAGTCGCTGAACTACAATTCCGATTTTCAAATTATTTTTTTGTAACTTCTGTTGTTACCCTTTATCTCTAAAATAAGACATTAGTTATGTTTTTAACATATGTAGTTACCGAGATGTAGAGAATCTCCCATGCAACGTTTTGTGGCGTTTTGGAGTGTGAATCAAATTCCTTCCTAGGACCCCAATGAGAGAAACCTAGTCCTACGTTAAAAGATAAATTCCTGAAGAGTGATAAAAACCTCTTGGTAACAGCCGATAGAAGAGTGTCAAAACATGTTACTTTTCTCAACAAATGACTGTTATTTGATCTGTGGAGTTTGTTTGGATGTTGAAGAATGTTTTCATGTTCCTTGCAAACTGTTGTTTTTATTTCAAACAGTTCCCCTTTTAGTAATGCCATTTAACCCTTTCTACCCGACTTTTGCATGACTGAAATTTAACTAATAAAAGTAGTTTAATTTAATGTTGGCATACTAAAAGAAGTATAATATGAGTTTAAAGTTTTTCACCTTTCCTGTTTCCTGGAAATCTCCTGGGACAATATGTCCCAATAGTATACTCGACTGGGACTATTCCAGTAAAACATATGTAAAACTCTCTTTCCTGCCATAATATTAAAATTTCAGGGAAACAACTTTACAGCTTCGTAACAATAATCTTGTAGTAATATGATCGTTGATGGGATATATTGTCCCAATGTTAAAAACGATTGGGGCAATATGTCCCAATGTTAAAAACGATTGGGGCAATATGTCCCACAAAATGAATTTATTCAAAATGTCTTAAATGTGATGTTAAAAACGCTAAATTATTATTCAATAAGCACAATAAGAACTATTTTACACTAAGCATGATATAAATATTGTTGTACTTATTGTAAAAAAAGATAGAAAGTTGAAACTCGAGCGACGTTCGAGCTCAAAAACATAAGTCCGCCATTTTCAATCTGAGAGCGTTTCCAAGTTTCTTCAATCATAATTTCATTCCCGAACTCCTACAGAACACTGAAAACATAAAAACCCATGTAAAAGTGGGATTTATTTACCTATAAGGAATGAAGACTAATCTCCTGGACGCATATGCCCATTAGGTCCGAAAGGGTTAACTTAACAACAATTTGATTTCAAAATAACTAAATTCATTTGAAATTCAGACAAAAGGCCATGGAAATACAACTGGTTTCTACACATTGTGGTTGCAGGCGTCTTGCTGTTGTTTGACACGACAGCGAAACAACTCCTGCATTGTTTCTGAAAACTGAAGCGAAACATTGGTAAGGAAGATCATTTTGGCTCATCATTTGTCTTAGCGTTACTCAGTTGCTTTGAATAACAAATCGGTACTTTTCCGTTAGCCGAGCGCAAGCGAAAAATCGCCAAATAATGTAGAATTCCGCCAAATTTCTTGCAACCATTCCCTTGGCGACTTGGCTCGCGTTTGGTTCACAATTGACGACATTTGCGCCCGGCTAACGGAAAATCGCTTCGCTCTTGGCGACTTGGCTCGCGTTTGGTTCACAATTGGCGACATTTGCGCCCGGCTAAAGGAAAATCGCTTCGCTCTTGGCGACTTGGCTCGCGTTCGGTTCACAATTCTCGACATTTGCGCCCGGCTAACGAAAAAGTACCAATAAATCTTTTGGTTAAGTCATTTGACACAATCTTTTTACACTTTTTTCCTTTAATACCTTTTAGTTCAATTTCAAGTTTGTTTTTTCAATAAAAATTTAAACTATTGCCTAATGCGAATACATATATATTTATAAATGAACTAGAAAATCACCCGTTATGGTATGATAGGTGCAAAAATGGGTGCAAATGTGGGTCCTCTTCATTCCAGAGATTTCCCATCAAATTTGACGTGTTTAAATAGATATATATTCGAGAGAAATGTTTAACATTGATTGAAAACAAATAAAATAAACATATGTTTTATGACCGGAAATATTTTCTTTATTTACATATTTCTTTATTCTATAAAAACCTATTGGTAAAGTATCAAATTATAGTAAAAAATATATACAAAATATGTACATAATAATTCAATAACCAAGAAATTCTCAGCTTGTCAAAAGTTAAAATTTCAAAGGAATTCTTTTTCGAAATTCTAATCAAAACAAAGCACTTCTCTGCTTGTCAAACGTTGCCAAAAAATATTATCAAATTATATCATCACGGTTGCAATAAATAACCAGATGCATCGTGGCGTCCAAACTATATCACGCGCATGATATACCACTGACGCGATTTACTACTTTCTATTAAAAAACGGAAATTAATTTGAAATATATGATTAATATGATTTAAAATTTCTCGGGAATTATTTATCACAGAGAGATAAATTTTATATCAATCGATAGCAAATATTGTTTCACTATTTTAGAGCTATTAAATTTGAAATTAGAACGACAATTATTTTTTGAAATTTAAAATTACTAAAATTTAGGCGCTCTAACAATGAAATATTATTGTTTAACGTCTCGCAGTGCTATGGTGTGGATTTTATTGTTTGACGTGATTTAACATTATATTTTTGATTTTACATTTTATTCTATTTTGTCAATAGTATTAGTTCACCCTTATGTTAAGCACTTATGATTTCTTGTTTCCTCCAATAACAACTTTGATTTAGCGTACCCCAAAATGGTCCTTTGCGTACCCTCAGGGGTACGCGTACCACAGGTTGGGAACCTGTGATTTAGAGGACCAATTCAATGAGCCTCCGGTACAAAAGAAAAAGAAAAAAACACATAATTTGGTTTGGATATTTGGTACACCAGCCTTTCCGAATACGTTTGGAAAACGCTTGGTTATAGATTTTTGGTTTTATTATTTGGCTTTGGTTATAGATTTTTCGTATTACAAACCAAATTTTGCCCTTCATTCACTGACGTAAATCCGGACATTTTGGCTCTCCAGACAAGAGCAAACGTGAGCTTGAAATCCGAACTGCCCGGGCGATATCCGGATGTACTGTGACCCAACCCATTGAACATTTTTAAGCCGTTACTCATTATGTTACCCTATGTATAGGGTTGGATAATTTTCATGCATTGATACGGGACGTTTATGCTCTAAATAAATAAAACGTGAAAAATGGGTAGGTAATGGTTTATTTTTCTCTGAGAAAAAACCAATAAAGTTTAAGCAATCTAATAAAATGAACACGGTAAGTAATAAAAAAGATGCAAGGCTAATGCTTTTTAGCCCAGCCATATTTTAAAGTTGATTTCTACTTTCTTAATTATATCATTTTCTTCTTTCACCTAATTATAAAATAGGGCGAATCATTTTAAAATTACAATGACAAATCGAAATTGCTTCAGTTGTCTACTGCAAACCTGTTTCCATCGTCTGACCATTGAGTTGACATAGGGAAAATATTCTTTCCACAAATACGCATAGTTTTATTAGACATGACTTCTGATCCATATATGGGGGAAAACTGGACAAAAACGGAACAAATAGTAATATAGGACTTAATAGAGAAATATGGCGACAATTAGGGATGTCGGTTATTGCGAAAATAACCGGTTTTCGGTTATTCAGTTTTTTTCACCTCCGGTTTAACCTAGTGGTTATAACCGCTCAAAATAACCGGTTTTCGGTTTTTTTTTTTACTTTCTCGTATACGAAGTATACAAAGAGAAAGTATTGTAATCGTCAAAAAATGCGAACTCGAGATTTTGACGAATCTCCACGTTCTAGACCGCCCTGAGTCGGAAAAACACAATTTGGGAATTATGTCTGTGTGTCTGTCTGTGAGCACGATAACTTGAAAACTATTAGAGCTACGGGGATGGCATTTGGTATGTGATCTTTACAAATAATTTGTAGGTTTCTATCAAATTTTGGACAAAATCCGTCAACGGGAAGTCTATCTGTCCACTTTCATGTGAACACTATAACTCAAAAACTTAAATTGCTAGATGGATAAAATTTGGTTCATAGTTTTGTCATCAGGAATGTAGGTCCGTATGAAATTTTGGGCCAAATCTGTCAAAGGGTTGACTGATTAATAAAAATTGGCATAAAACCTGCTAACAATAATTGTAGATCCGTCCCGAATTTTCGTTTCAATCGGTCGAAAAGAAGGTGTTCAAATTGCCTATTTGTCTTTTCTCATCACACAATGACGCGAGGTCGTTATTGCGTAATTGTGCGATTCACTTGTGCTAATCCTCTCCGCTTCTACCCACGCCTTTCGTGAAGAGCAAGGTGGCTTAGTGGTAGGGTCTCGGCTTTGGGGCCGGAGGGTTCCAGGCTCGAAACCCGATTCCCCTGAAGATCCGCCGTTTATAGGCCTGTTGCACGCTAAATCATACGTAGTGGCCAAACGTCCTCTCGTTGGTGTGGCGTGGAAGCTTGGAGATGGGAGTACCAGCTCAGGTGTCATCCTTGTCATCTGACCGTGGTTCAAGATTGCGATGTCCGTTCCAGTGGTCCTCGTACTGCTTCAAAGCGGGACGTTAATAAAAAAATTAAACTTCGCCTCCAATCTTTTTTTCTCTACTGCTTTAGGGAATTTGCTCGTTTTGCTGCCTTTTATTCAAATTTTTCTCCACATTGTTAGGAGTGTACGAGAAAGTTTAGGGGCGACCACTCCCGCTGGTTTCCCTTATGACGAGAAAACTTCTTTGGGAAGAGCAAAGATTTTAAACCTTTGCTTATTTGGAAATCCAATGCGAAAACATCTGAGTAAGGGTTTATAATTGTCAACAAAATAAAATAGTAATAATAAAACGTTTTGTGGTATTATGCTGGGGCAACTTCGTCTGTTTGATAAAATATCATGAGAAGAATGTTTTCTTCCTATTTCAAATTTTGTAAAGAATAATTTAACGGATTGAACCAGTAAAACGAAATTTAAAACGCTATTTTCTCATCACGCAAGATGACGTTCCGATTATTAATCGAGCGTCATACTTAATCCTATATTTAAATTTCCGACAGTGATTGCAATCCACCACAAATATTCTGGGTTTTACATTTACTTTAATTTTTTCTTTTAAAATTTCTTCACGCGCGTTGTGTGAGAGGGAAAAGTCTGTATTTCGGGAGTTACAATTTCTTTTCAATCGGGATAAATGATGTTCCTTCTTCCCTACAACTTTTCTTAAATATACGATGAAAGCGAAAAGTTTTGTTCTATTTTTTCTTCAGTTTTTTAAATCAAAATTTAAAATCAGTGCACTGAACATAAATTTATTTATTCCGTTAAATTTTTGTTATATGGAAAGTCTAATTTTCTTGAATATTATGAGTATAATAATTAATAATTATATTATTAATTATTATATTCATAATGGTTACTTTTAAATATTTTATCTTTAACACTTATTGAATATTTTTAACCATTTTCTGAAAAATTGCTAAAAACTGAAATTAGTGCTGACAGGAAAATAATCAAAACCAAGCTGAATTTTAACATACTTTCGAAATGATTCCACGAATGATTTTGAATCTCAGAAAGAATAATCTAATAAAAAAACCACATGTTGGTATTTATGTGAAGATTTAAATTGTTTCAGTTAGTTACTGAAGTGAAAGTTACTTCAATTTTATGTTTAAAGCTATTACACTCCACTTTTTAAGTAATCCAGATTTCTCACTTTAAAGACAGTCGTATACTGATTTTGAGAAAATATTTGGCGAAACCTCAGCTTTTGATATAGATGATACCGGCAATGTACGAGGCGTGTCCGGAAAGTAAGTACCGTTTTGAAAAAACTCGCATAAAAAAGTTTTCTCGAAACAAAATTTATTTTTACATGAAAGAGCATTTCGGAAACTATTTTTCTACATAGTTACCACCATTATTCAGACATTTGTCATAGCGGGAAACCAAATTGTCTATACCCTCTTCAAAGAAAGATGCCGCCAGTGAAGACAGCCACTGCTGAACACCGTTTTTTGCGTCGTCATCGCTTGCGATAATTTAAGCGATTTGTGACATCCTCATGCAAAACAGTTTTTGAAATTTGTGGAAACTCGTCACAAAGCATTCTTATTGTGAACCGTCTGTTTTCACGAATTTTTTCATTCACTTTTGCAACCAAACCATCATTGACAACAGAAGGTCGCCCACTCCATGCTTCATCATGAACATTGGTGCGTCCATCATTGAATTGTCGAACCCACTTTCTAACCATCCCATCAGTCATTACATTTTAACCATAAATCTGTACAAGTTGGCGATGCATTTCAGCTGGCTTAACTTTCTTTGCGTTCAAAAACCGTATTACAGAACGCACTTCACAGTCGGCGGGATCGGCAGTCGTCTTAAACTTTTTTAACACTCACTAACACATGTAAACGCAACACAGTCTGGCTGTAATGGCGTCAGTGGACAGACAATCAACCAGAGACACGTGTGCATATGCGCGGAACTACGACACTAGCGCTGCGGTGGCGGTAGAACGAAACGGTACTTACTTTCCGGACACGCCTCGTATGAAACGCAGGCATATTATAAAATACCGGGTGTTTTTAGGCAAAGTATGAAATATGAGAATTATTACATACTTTCCCTAGGCATTGTATATAATACATGGGCATTCCATAGAATGACAAATGCTATTTAGGTAAAGTATGAGAAAAAGGTCATGATAAGACCATTATTTAAAAGACGTGCATACTTTAAAAATACAAATGTTATTTTGAAAAAATAATGGAAGAGTGCCATTGAAAAACTTTTATTCAAAAGACGTAAAATAAAAGTCGTACAAAACAAACCTTTCTTATGACAAAACAAAATGAAACATGAACCTACTTGCTGCATCAATAAAGAAAATCATTTTATTTTGAATTGCACTTAATTTTATTTCTTAAAAAAACGAATCGATGATGTATTTCATAATTTGCCGGTTTTTCATTCCGCTTTCTATGGAATGCCTAGGTAATGTGTGAAATGTTAATCGTTTCATACATTGCCGGCCAGTTTTCAACATTCTATAAAATGCCTAGGTATTCTATAGAATACCGGATTTCAAATTTTGCCGGTTACATAAACACTGCAAGTTTTTGAAATAAATAACTTAAGGATCTTCCAAACTACGATTCTTGGTAAATATTGTTACGAGCATGGAATGTCGCTTCCCAGAAATGCTAGTCTTATGGTTGGGAAGAGAATTCTACATGGGTATATATGGGAATGCCGGCAGTATGGAACCATCGCCCCCGACCTTGGCGACGAAATGTGGGATCTCAAAAGTACTGGAATTTTCTTGATGTCTCTATTGGGGCCGAGATCTGGATTTATCCAGATGATTCCATGTGACGTCATGGCCTGTCGGGGAGACTATAAATAGACAGTGCTCGAATCACAGAGCAGTAGTGAGTGCTAATCGACTTTGAACTTGTTGATCGACTGGGATCGCCTTTGGAGTGCGAACGTCTTTGGAATCTCTCTTTGGAGTTTTATCCGCTGCGCGAGCTAGTAAGCTGTTAGACGCCGAGCGGTATTGAAAGTTCTGTTGCTGTTCTTATTAGTGAATTGCTGTCTGTTTGTGTTGCTAATATGTGCAAGTGCTGTTTTTTATGTTACTTGAGCTTCGTGCTTTCCGGGATATTCGAGAATTAAGTGTCATTCTCCATTATCCTGCTTGTTGGACTCTTTTCACAGCACACACAACAGGACAATTTTTGTAACAATATGTATGCCTAAGAGATAATCCTGGAATTCGTCGAGATGAATGAAAAGTAAATCACAGAAACATCAACAACTTTAAAGAACGATGATGGGTGAAGTGATAGCTCTCCAATTGTAACTTCCATTTTTTCTTTCCGATATAGTCGGCCATTTCAGATCATTCGTTACCATCTTGGAAATAAAGACCGGGAAAGTGGAACATGTTCCATATTTTTAAATGGAAAATATGGAACAATGCAATTCTCTCTAGATATAACCTATTAACACCCAAATTAATTTAAAGTATAGATTCCAATAATTTTTTTATTAAATTAAGTTTAAAACACCAAGATTAATTTAACTGTGAAGTGGAATTAAGTCCGGAGAATTTTTTTTCCTTTTTTTAGTAAAAATATAGAAAAAAAATGGTAGGAGATAATTTATAGAAACTTTTTTGCATAAATATTGAGGATTTTTAAAATATATTAAAAAAAATTACATTCTAATTCCTTGCACTACCTCAAAAATGAATCAAAGGAAAAAATAATTTTAAAAAATTCAAAATGGTGACATTTCGACTTCAAAATTTGGTTGTATGTGGCCGTTAAAAATTGTCCAGGAGTTTAGTAGTATCTACTCAAATAGCAAAAAAAAAAAGCTTGTCTAAAAGGTTTTGGAAACCTTGTCTTCAGCAAGGGTAAAGGGTTGTCAAAAAGGTTTCCATGACAAGGGTTGAACCTTTCGGCAAGGTAGCGGAAAGGTTCGCTAGTCAACAAGAAACAAGGTTTTCTGTAAGGTTTTTAGTAAGATTTCCCCAAGCTTTTATTATAAGCTTGTTTCAGGCTTACCTCAAGCTTTTTACAGGCTTTTCAAAAGGTTGTTAAGAGCCCTCCTTTGGAGGACAAAATAAAACTCCCCTCCGAATCCGTACTCCTACAGAGGGGTCTCCCCTTTTTTCACCCCCTCTTCAAAGCCGTACTCCTACAGAAGAATCCAACCCCATTTTTTTATCCCCCTTCTTCTGACGTCATCTTAGTCCAACTTTGAGTTATCTGAACATCAATTAATTAGAAATCTTAATTAATCAAAACTTAATTATTAATTTGATTAATATAATTTTTCATTGAATTTACTTGTAGGATTTCGTTGTAAATTGTGACAAAACTTCACACGCCTCCGAGCCGGTGATCGAACCCGCGTTCGTAGGGTTGGAAGGCAAATGCAATAACCACTACACAGGATGGGACAGGCATTTCATAAAAAGCTTTCCTACATCAATTTTGCGGAAATGGTTTCCGAAACGGTTTGCGCGGAAATGCTTTCGCGGACAGCCTATGGAACGTGAAATGGCAGCCTTTCCGCAATCTTCTTTGCCGTCTGGGTATTGACATCACAGACAAAGTAAGAAAGAAACAATGAAATACATTTGGTTCAGCCACGGAAGTGAAATGTAACTGTCCTATAAATAGGACCCTGGGTGTTGACGGGTTAAATGGATGAAAATACTCTCTACTGTATCTTACAACAAAGATTGTGTGCCTGACTTCCTTAAACAATTGTTCTTGGAAATCATAAATAACATCCCTCTGAACGACATAAAAATCTATACTGACTGCAGCAAAACTGACAAAAAGGCAGGTAGTGGAATCTGCATCGAAACCCCCCGTGACAAATACTCTATAAAACAACGTAGCCCGGACTTCTGTTCTGTTTTCAGACGCGAACTACTGGCAATCGATGTGGGACTAGAGACCATCATGAGCGAAAGCAACTTTGGAGACCTATGGATACTTACTGATAGCCGTGGCTCAATTCAACATCTTAAAAACTGGACCTACATAAGGGATAAAACAAGTTTATACATCTTACAAAAATTAAAGCTCACCTCCCTTCAGCATGATGTACATTTTCAATGGATCCCTTCGCATGTAGATATTCACGGAAATCAATTGGTCAAAAATCTTGCAAAGGAGGGCTCAAGTCATCCCATCCCGTCCTCTTCAGAGATTACTTACCTAGAACTATTTCCGCGGGAAAAAAGCCAAAACAAGGCGGAGTGGCTGGTGCCTCCCTCTCACCACTGGTACAAAGGAAGAAAGCCGGGACTTTCTCTATACCTCCCATGCGACAGGCAGTCCAGTACCTGTCTTTCACGTCTTGCCAGCTGCCACCTGAAATGCCTTACAAATTCTGAGGGCAACAAGATCTACCCTCTCTGCCCTAAATGCCATCAACATCAAGCGTCACCTAAACACATCTTGGACTGTCTGGGACGTGACTGGGAAGAAATTTTTATTCTTCTGCCCTTTTAGTTATTGATTTCATCAAGGTCAACGGATTCCTTGATCTGGTCTGACTCCGTCAGATTCGAATGGAGATAAGTAACGACAACATCATAGATGAAAATCGTAATAGAAGTTGTTCATACTATAGTCATACGATTTTAAACTTAATGATGGTGTTAGGTTGCCAAAAAAAAACACCCGTATGAACTAAAATTTATTTTTTGACGATGCATTCAAACATACACGATAGACCAGGGGTTCTTAACCTTTTTTTCTCTCGCGTACCCCTTGATTAGTATTTTTATTTTCGCGTACCCCTACTGTCATATCCCTCCCGTACCCAATCATTCGTCTATGCAAAGAAGCTTCTATCAATAACTAGAAAATCCCTCTCCGTGGTATGACGGGTGCAAATTGCCTCTTCATTCGAGAGATTTCCCGTCAAATTTTACGTGTTTAAATAGATACATATGCGAGAGAAATGTTTAACATTGATTTGAAAACAAATAAAATAAACATATGTTTTATGACAGGAAATATTTTTTATTTACATATTTCTCTATTCAAAAAGCTTCTTGGTAAACAACATTCCGTGTGAAGTACTTTTCGTTGTTTAACAACTTTATTATAATGCAATAACCATGAAATTCTCAGCTTGTCAAACGTAAGTCAAAAGTTAACATTTTAAAGGAATTCTTTTTCGAAATTTTAATCAAAACAAAGCACTTTTCTGCTTGTTAAACGTTGCCAAAAAATATTATCAAATTATGTCATCATGATTGCGATGAATAATCAGATGCATCGTGGCGTTCAAACTATATCACGCGCATGATATACCATTGACATGATTCCTTTCTTCTTCTTCTTTCTAATCCTCAGAACTGAATCAGATCAGATCCATGAGGATGTTCGCCTTCATCACCTCCAACAGGAAATCCGGTCGCTTAAGCAGGTCATCATGCACCAAGGCAACACAGTCAAGTACATGTTGCGGCGTGGCCTCAATCATGTTGCACTTTGTACAGATATTGAACTTCTTATCACCACGAGAGAACCTGAGGGTCTATAAGTGACCGGAAGTTAAGCGAGCCAAAGCTGTTTGTCCTTTTCTATACCCCTTAAAATGTATAGAAGCACCGGGGCCTTCACTGCGATACCATGAATGAACTGGTGGATGCCTCCAAGAAATGTTAACACAGGCCTTTCTTCTTGAGTATAACTCAAGGTAGGTCAAGGGTTCTACATAGGCCTGAGGCATGGTAGTACCTTCTTTGGCAAGACTATCAGCAATATCGTTATATTTTAAATTTACATGTGATAGTATCCATTGTAGATGAAGAACACAAGAATTGCATAGGGTCCGGAGTTTGTTAAAGATATCCATTCCCCTCCGGTCACTAACATCTCTCCAATTATCAGGATATTGAACAACACTTCGGCTGTCCTAAGGATCCATATCTCACCGAATAATTGATGTTCCAGAACAAAGTCTAAAGCCATATCAACGGCGATCATTTCGGAGCGGAGAACTGAGCAGTAGTCAGCATTTCTTCGTTTAAGAGAAGCTCCCCCCGACCCTGCTTAACAAAAACCCCACTACCTGTATGTCCAATTTCATTCTTGCTGCCATCAGTGTAAATCAGAGTAGCTTCAATAGGTATATTATTGATCACTTCGAGAGCAGCCTGTCTGAAGTATTCGGGATGCTGGGAGGATTTATTAGTGTGAGTCCATAACTCTGTATGGAAGAACACACCAGGCAAAGAGTCTAAAGGAGCTGCAGTAGGTTTTAAAGATTAAACTCAACAAGAGAATGCAATGCGTCCATTTTGAAGTAATTTACTACTTTCCATTTAAAAACGGAAATTAATTTGAAATATATCATTAATATAATTTAAAATTTCTCGGGAACTATTTATTATAGCGAGATAAATTTCATTTCAATCAATAGAAAATTTTATTTCACTATTTTAGAGCTATTAAATTTGAAATTAGAACGACAATTACTCTTTTAAATTTAAAATTACTGAAATTTAGGTTCTGTAACAATGAAATAATGCTGTTTAATATCTCGCAGTGCTATGGCGCGAGTTTTCTTGCTGGTGACGTCAGAGCGTTACCGAGAGACAGATCTGGGCTATTATATTAGTAATGAAGTCTCAGGCGAGCTTAAGAGTCAAATAACTCGAATTAATAACATTTGCAGGATTTGATTTTACATTATATTTTTGATTTTACATTTTATTCTATTTTTACAATAGTATTGGTTCACTCTTATGTTAAGCACTTATGATTTCTTGTGTCCGCCATTACCAACTTTGAGTTCGCGTACCCCCAACTGTTCCTTCGAGTACCCCAGGGTACGCGTGCCTCTCCGATAGATAATCTACGTGCTCAGATCCATTGTTTTTGACTCATAAAATTCGTTATAAAGTCCAAATTTTGTGTTATACTTGCATGATATGATCCATTTGCGTCATTTTAATCTCATAGCCAAACTTATTGACGAATCAAATTTTCCTGTCGATACAATTTCAGTAAGAATAAAACTCTCCATTTGCGTCATCCAGAATGAAACTCTCCATTTGCGTCATCCGTCAATTTTCCTGTCGATACAATTTCAGTAAGAATGAATCTCCATTTGATCATTCCGTCGAATTTTTCCTGTCGATACAATTTCAGTAAGAATGAAACCTCATTTGCTCTCGTCTATTTCTGTCCCAATTTCAGTAAGAATGAAACTCCCCATTTGCGCTCGCATGTGATACTCCGCTCCGTCTTGTCCTAGTTCGATCACCCTGCTCAGTAAAATGAAACTCTCCATTTGCGTCATCGTCAATTTTCCTGTCGATACAATTTCAGTAAGAATGAAACTCTCCATTTGCGTCATTCGTCAATTTTCCTCGCATTACAATTTCAAGTGAGAAAACCTCTCCATTTGCGTCATCCGTCAATTTTCTGTCGATGTTAATTTCAGAGATGGAAACTCTCTCCATTTGCGTCATTCGTCAATTTTCCTGTCGATACAATTTCAGTAAAATGAAACTTCCCATTTGGTGTCATTCGTCGTTTTTCTGTCGATATGATTTCAGTAAGAATGAAACTCTCCAATTTGCGTCGTTCGTCAATTTCACGTAGTGAACTCTCCATTTCCGTCATCCCGTCCAATTTCCGCCATCGATACACGATTTCAAGAATGAATGAGACTCTCATTTGCGTCGTCCGTCAATTTCCCTGTCGGATACAATTTCGAGTAAGATGAGAACTCTCCATTTGCGTCATCCGTCAATTTTCCACTGTCATGATTTCGTAGAGAGTAGAAACTCTCCATTGCGTCGTCCGTCAATTTTTCCTGTCGATCTGACTTCGTAAGGAATGAAATCTCTCCAATTCGTTCGTCAATTTTCCCAGTCGATTCGATTTCGGTAAGATGGAAACTCTCCGTTTGCGTCATCCCAATTTTCCTGTCGCATCAATTTTCAGATGGAAACTTCTTCCAATGCGTCGTCCGTCCAGTTTTTCCTGTCGATAGTTCTAGTTCATAAGAGATGACTTTTCCAGTTTCGCGTCATCTCCACGTTTCCTGTCGATACATTCCGTAGAGAGATGAAACTCTCCAGTTGGGTCATTCTGTCAATTTTCTGTCGATATCAGATCCATTGAATGAACTCCCATTTTGCGTCAGTCCGTCAAGTTTTCCTGTCAGATAATTTCAGTAAGATGACTCTCTCAATTTGCGTCGTTCGTCATTTTCTGTCGATTATTTCAGGTAAGAATGAAACTCTCTTTGCGTCGTCCGTCAATTTTCCTTGTCGATACAGTTTCGGAGTAGAATATGTTTCTCTCACTTATGTAATCCAGTTCGGGTGAGCTTTTCCTGTCGATATAATTTCGTACAGAATGAAACTCTTCCATTTGCGCATCGCTCAATTTTTCCTGTCGAATACAATTTCAGTAGAATAAATTCTCCATTGAGTCATCCGTCAATTTTCCTGTCGATACAATTTCAGTAAGAATGAAACTCTCCAATTGCGTCATTCGTCAATTTTCCTGTCGATACAATTTCAGTAAGAATGAAACTCTCCATTTGCGTCATCCGTCAATTTTCCTGTCGACAATTTCAGTAAGAATGAAACTCGCCTGCGTTGACCCTGCCAAAGATTTCCTCACATCCTCCAGACAAGTTTCATTTTTCCGATAGGTAAACGAAACAGATACAGTCTTTCTCCGCACGACTGAAAACAAAGGCAGCCGTTGATATCATCGTTGAAACTTTTCATCCGAATGTCAAAGGATGAGTAAGAATTTCCACCAGTCGGTGTTATGAATGTTATTTTTGTGCCATCAGCTGTTGTGTGTGAAGGTGCACGAGAGATTCTGGAAGAGGTCCAGAGCAAAAGTTGGCTTGTCTTTTTGACAGCCTTCCTCAGCCCCACCCACCCCTTCTTTATTATGCCACCCACAAAGTTATTTAGGTCAGGCTCCTATCCACTGACTCGATCAATCATCTCGTTACTATGAGCAGCCAACACCGCCGGGGGGAGGATTAGGGATGACGGTTATTGCAGAAACAACCGGTTTTCGGAGATACCGGTTTTTTCCACCTCCGGTTTAACCTGGCGGTTAAAACCGCTCAATATAAACGGTTTTTGAAATAACCGGTTTTCGGTTGGCTTTTTTTTTTAAAGAAACAATGTTCGTAGACAAAATTTTTTAATAATAATAATTTACAACAAGTAAGTATTTATACGATAAGTAATATGAATAAATAAGTAATTAATGTAATAAGTAGTGATTATAAATAATTAATACAATAAGTAATAATAATATATGAGTGATTAATACAGCAAATAAGTAGTGCAGAGAAAATTTCAAGTATTGTAGACACAAATAAAAAAGAAATTAGATAGTACAGACGTAATTAATCGTATTTTGTGCTGTTTGCGTGTATATGTATAGTAATAAAAAATAACTATGTCTAAATTTTTATACATTCCCCTGGTTCTATTAATCATATTTATTAAAATATTTTTGGCACTTTAAAATTTTAAACAAAATGTTCCACTCTTCTGAGACCAAAACTAATCGAGTTATGAAAGCTGTGGCCGTTGATTGGCTTAAGTTGATGAAATTCAAGACTTCATAACTCGAACCTAAAATCGAGCCTATCTTTTGATAGCTGATTTTGCCGGGTCTTTTTTATACGGTTACTGGATATAAAATAAATAACCGGTTATAACAGGGACAAAAAAATAACTTAAAAAAACCCGTTTAACCGAAACAAACAAACAAAAAAAACGGTTTTCGGTTTAAATCGGTAGGTTCCAAGATCTCAATCCATTGATTTGGGTCAGATCAAAATATGTGGCTTTTCTTTAAAGACTATCGACGATTCGATCAATAGTCCCTATACTTATTAGACTCAGGCCAGGATTATTATATAGGCAAAGTAGGTAGCTGCCTAGAGGCCACGAGATTTTTTGCGGTATTTTCAAAGTTTCTATGAATTTAATTATGTTCTTTCATTTAACTCTACTACTATTAGTAATATATACGAGTCTATGATATATTATTACTAGCAATACGCGCACGGCATTGCCCGTGCTATCTTGACTTCAACAAAATGAAGAAGAAAAAAAAAAACGCCCACAAATGAAATGAAAAAGTTTTGAAAACAAAAAAACAACAACAAAAGATACGCATTATTTGAATTTAGGAAAACTGTACCGAGTACGTTAATCCAAAACAATATTAATAAATGCGCCAAACCAGCGTGCGAAATATGCGAGAAACATTTTAAGACACTGCCGAGAATATTCATCGAATTCATTCAGTTAATGTATCTTCTCCGAGAAGAACGCGATAGTATATGACGTCATCTGCCCCGACGAAGGTCACGTAGCAGCCAATGAGATGCATGATGGGAAAGTTAACTCGTTCCGGAGAATGTCTCGTTGAGAAAGCTGGCTTGCAAAAAAACTGTTTGAACTGATCAAGGAACAATTAATTTTAAAAAAAAACGGAGAAAGGTATTTTAACGGTTCTTGTTTTAAATCCGACAGAAACGTTCGAGTTATAAGCTGAAAAAAAAAGAAAATTATAGAGTTGTTAGAACGTCACATGCGAGAATTTGAAAAAATCCTTATCAAAAATTACCATAAAAGTGACTATTATTTAAAAATTTCTCAAAATTCAGTAAATTGCGTTAGAAATTCAAAACAAACTTCATTAGAACGAAAATTGTTTGTTCTATCCGATGGTGCATTGATAGTTTTTCAACGATCATTAGAAAAGATACTACAGCCGTAAACGTGCCAAAAATGACCCCAAACAACACCAAACATTAAATAAAATATTTTCTAGATTAAATTTTAAAATTCCGTCTTCGTGGTGCATTGAGTCACCATTACGACTACCTGTGTGCAAAATTTCATGGCACATAGGTAGCTGTAAATGCGGTAGATTCGTCTGGACATCGCACACACACACGCAAACTTTGACTTTTATAAGTATATATTATATTATAATATTATATTATAGTTGAGTATTATATTATATTATATTATATTATATTATATTATATTATATTATATTATATTATATTATATTATACAATTAGAATATAGAAATATATACGAGTAGTATTATACATATACATATTAGTTTTTTTAATCGGGTAGTTAATTTTGATCTTTCATTTAATTTACAAAGGCCGTGCGCTCGATCTCTAATAAAATTTAAATAAAGTTTCTTTTAAATTTTTTAACATTACATTCCTAATTAATTACTTTCTACATATTTCATATTTTGTTGTTTCATAATTCTACAAAAATATATGTTACTTTATAATTTAAAAAGTGGCCAATCCTATAATTAAATAGTGCTTAGATTGTGTTAAAAAATGTTCGTCATTTTTCTTTCTTCTTTTATTTTGTATAAAATTACTTTTAAATTTTAATTTTGCAATTTCTCATAAGCGATATACTGAAACCAACTCTTTTGAAAATGCTCCGCTTTTAAATGTTTTGCTATCTAATGCTTCAAAATTTGCTTCTTAAAACCGCTCATACAGATATTGAATTAAAATCAATAAAAAAATATCTGGCTTTGGAAGTTGAGGAGGGAAATGGGGGGGCGTGGTCTGCATTGCCTAAGCCACTTGAGGGCTTATCCGGCCCTGATTTGATTGGATAAGCATACATACAGTTCACCAATGGCTAGATATCCCATTATTGTTATTTAAATCGTTCTGTGGATGTAAGGCGGAAACAGTCCAACAAGCAGGATAATAGAGAAAGACGATTTATTCACGAATATTCCGTAAACACAAAGCACAGGTAACAGGAACAACAACACTTGTATGCAAATTTGCAAGACACAAATAGGCAACATATCACTAGCAATAACAATAACAACACTTCCAGATCTACCAACACAAACAGATAGCAATTCACTAATAATGGCAGTAACAGCACTTTCAATTCACTAATAATGACAGTAACAGCACTTTCAATTCACTAATAATGACAGTAGCAGCACTTTCAATTCACTAATAATGACAGTAACAGCACTTTCATTCACTAATAATGGTAGCTAGGCACTTTCCATTCAATAAGACCAGAAGCAGCACTTCAATTCACTAAAAGTACGAGCAGCACTTTCAAGTTCACTAATAATTGTGTAGCAGCACTTTCATCATTCACTAATAATGACCGGTAACCGGCACTTTCCGTTCACGCCAGCCTAATAATGACAGTAACAGCACTTTCACTAGTGCTCAGCGCACCAGCTCGCAATGCAGATGAAACTTCAAATTGATTCTTCAAAGGCGTTCGCACTCCACAGCCGTTCCCAGTCGCTGAACATGTTCAAAGTCCAAATAAGATTCAACACGTTCCAAATCGATTAAACTCTACTCTGTGATCCGAGCACGGTCCTATCTATAGTCTCCCCGACAGGCCGTGGCATCACATGGAATCATCTGGAGAAATCCGGATCTGGGCCCCTAATAGAGATATGAAGAAAATTCTAGTATTTTTGAGATCCTTCATTTTGTCTCCGTTCTTCCAGAATTCCCATACATACCCCTGTAGAACTTTCTTCCCAACCGTAAGAATAACATTGCTGGGGACCGACTTTCCATGTTCGTAACAATATTAATCTGTAATCTTGGTTTGGGGCATCATTTTTGTCTTGTTTGCAAAACAAAACCAACAACCTCCTCCTGCCAGGCATGGTTTCATAGGCATAACCTGCTTCTATATTCATTTTGGGGTAAAATAACTTGGGAGTATTTCCTACAACTTACGGAGGAGAGAACAGTGTGCGAATGAAACTTTGGATGAAATGAGTTAAAAGTGATAAATCAGAAATAAGCAGTTACTCTTAGGCGAACCAGAAAACATTCAGATCAACACCAAAATATTGTTACAAAAATCATTCGGTGCGTGTACGGTGAAAACAGTCCAACAAACATGATAACGGAGAATGACACTTTATTCTCGAATATTCCTGAAAACACGAGGCGAAGGTAAAAGAAAGAACAGCACTTTCACAAATTAGCAGACAGCAAATCATTAACTATAACAGCAATGGCACGAACATTAGCGCTCAGCGTCTAATAGCTGACAAACTCGCAAAGCGAACAAGTCTCCAAAGAGATTCTTGGAACTCCACAGACGTTCAAAGACGATTGTCTCATCTCAGCAACTCCCGGGTATTTATACTTTTCCTGACAGGATGTGACGTCACATAGAATCATCTAGTGAAATCTGTATATCTTCGCCCCTAATAGAGATATCGAGGAAATTCTAGTGTTTTTGAGGATTTTCGTTCTATCGCCAAAATGCTCGCCAAGTTTGCCACCAAGGTCGGGGGCGTTGGCCTCCATCCCCCGATAGGTAGTAAGAACTTCTGTAAATGTCTCTTTCCAACCATAAGACTAACATTGCGGGGAAGCAACTTTACATGTTCGCAACAATACACTAAGAGTTTAAATTGAGGTGAACATGATGGGACATAGTTGTGGCAATATGAATGAGGTGTGCAAATTTTGTCATACGCTTTATTGGAAAACTGAAATGAATTCAAGTAAAAGAATTAATCAATAACTTTTTTGCACATGGATAAGTTTTAGATATATATGATGCTGAAATCTATACATGTGTTTTTACTATTGAGCACATTGTATGTTATCTTACAATATATATATGTCACCGGCAAAGTTTGAAATCCGGCATTCTATAGAATGCCTGGGCATTGTATATAATGCCTAAAACTAGCCGGCAATGTATGAAACGATTTATATTTCACACATTTCCTAGGCATTCTATAGAATGCCAAATGACAAACCGGCAAAGTATGAAATAAATCGCCGATTTGATTATATAAGAAATGAAGTTAAGTGCAATTCAAAATTAAATTATTTGCTTCCTTGATGTAATAAGTAGATTCACAATTTATTTTGTTTTCTTTACTAAGAAAGGCATAAACTTTGATGTGAAAACTTTCATTTTCCTTTACGAATTTTGAATAAAAGATTTTTTAATGGTACTCTTTTATTATTTTTTCTAAATAACATTTGTATTTTTGAGGAATGCACGCCTTTTAAATAATAGCCTTATTATGAACTTTTTTTCATACTTTGCCTAAATAGCATTTGTCATTCTATAGAATGCCTAGGTATTATATACAATGTCTAGGAAAAGTATATAATAAATCTCATATTTCATACTTTGCCTGAAAACGCCCGGCATTCTATAGAATGCCGGCATTTCACACATTGCCGGTAACATATACATTTTAATTCCGAAGATTAGGCACTAGTTCGTCGATGCTCTGGGAGGGATTAGTTAGTTCCATATATTCTCACTTAATTTCTTATAACTTCAAATAACTTCCTTATCTCCAAAAGCGTTTTTATGGTAGTCGAGATCAAAATATTGCTCAACGTTTCTGTTTATTTCCGATTAGAAAATTATTCCTGTTGTTCGTGCTTTACTTTAGCAACAGTAATTCATAATTTTTTTATCGAGTAGTTTTAAAAATATACATCATTCCGTCTATACAGAAAATATTCATTTGTCAGAAATTTTATGTTCCACACTTGCGAAGTCTTGCATAACTAAGTAAAAAAATCGCGAAGTTTTTTGCAACACCTTTTGCTTTAACACCGTCTTTTCGACCTGCCAATTCAAATTGTAGCCAAACGTGTGCTTATAAAAGATTTTTTTAAAAAAACTTTTTCTATTTTAGACTCTGTCCACAAAACAGTAATGTCTGAGTGCTCAAGAAACAAAAAAATCTATCAAGTGCCATTCTTGTAAACTTGAGATTTCCTCACTTTCAGGAGAGTTTTATTTATATGCTGAAGGACTTTAAAAAAAATAATTATCTTGCTTGGTCCATTTTTGATCATAGATTTCTCCAATGGAGTCAATTCACGCGAGTTTTGCTTTCTTATTGTACTGCGCTAAATTTTTACTTTCTCGTATACGAAGTATACAAAGAGAAAGTATTGTAATCGTCAAAAAATTCGAACTCGAGATTTTGACGGAAATCCACGTTTTAGACCTCCCCGAGTCCGAAAAACATAATTTTGGAATTATGTCTGTCTGTGAACACGATAACTCGAAAACTAGGAGAGCTACGGGGATGAAATTTGGTACGTGGTCTTTAAACATAATTTGTAGGTTTCTATCAAATTTTGGACAAAATCCATCAACGGGAAGTCTGTCTGTCTGTATGTCCGAAGTCATGTGAATACTATAACTCAAAAACTTGAATAGCTAGATAGATAAAATTTGGTACACAGTTTTATCGTCATGAATGTAGGTCCGTATAAAATTTTGGGCCAAATCCGTCAAAGGGTTGACTGTCTGTCAGTCTGTATAATTTACCATTGAAACCAATCCGCTATCTCCACGCGCATGCGTACGGAAGCAATCGTCTGTGCTCGCGAAAAGAGCGAATTACGTCAGTTTGTCGTTCAGACAGCAAGAGTGATACCTAGCAGTGTGCGATAGATGCGTTTTAATCGGTACGCATCTCTTTGAATTTTTTACCTAGATATTTTTCAATCACTATAATGAAGAACCTTCTGATAGTCATTGGATTCTGGATAACAGTAGGTTCGAATTTTTTTAGCCTCGCGGGGGAAGGAGAAACGGCACCTTTTGGGGGAAGTATACGAGAAAGTTTAGGGGAGAACACTCCCGCTGGTTATTGAAGCAATAAGCAAAACCTCTCTAAGATATTACAGAAATTATGAAATATATTTGGTATTACAAAAAAGAAACTCAGATGCTGAATGATTTCACTTATTATCTTTATACACTTTATGAGCATAGTTAGATTCGGCAAGCAAGTTGTTAGATGAGTTTAACTTTAATCACTTCTCATTTCATATTAAAGCTCAAAATTCAGGTGAGATGACAGATAAAAAGAACTGGAAGGTCCATAGTACACTGAAGAGCCAAAAAAACTGGTTCACCTGCCTAATATCGGGCAGTCATCAAGGGTACACGAGTGGGCCTTCGGCTCCGAAAGCCCATATCGATGATGTTCCGTTGAATGGTTCGCACGCTGACACTTGTTGATGGCCCAGCGTTGAAATCTGCAGCAATTTGCGGAAGGGTTGCACGTCTGTCACGTTTAATGATTCTCGTCAGTCGTCGTTGGTCCCGTTCTTGCATGATCTTTTTCCGGCCGCAGCGATGTCGTAGATTTGATGTTTTACCGGATTCCCGATATTCACGGTACACTCGTGAAATGGTCGTACGTGAAAATCCAAATTTCATCTCTACCTCGGAGATGCTACGTCCCATCTCTCGTGCGCCGACTATAACGCCACGTTCAAACTCACTTAAATCTTGATAATCTGCCATTGTAGCAGCAGTAACCGATCTAACAACTGTGCCAGACACTTGTTGTCTTATATAGGCGTTGCCGACAGCAGCACCATACTCTGATTGGTTCCATATTTCTTTATTTGCATACGCATGCCTGTATCAGTTTTTTTTGGCTCTTCAGTGTAATATTAACAGAACAAATGTAAGGCTTCCAAAATAGTCCAAGTAACATGTCTATCAAAATTCGAAACTAAAAAAAAAAAAAAAATTCGGATGGTTTCTCAATAGTATGTAAATGCCTTATAGTAACCCCCGATTTAACGAACTAATTGGGGTAATGATATTCGTGAAATCAAAAATCCGTTAAATAGTGAATTGTGTTTTGAATAGTATTATATTTGAAACTGTGTTGTATTATGTAAATACAAAATTTAATGTTCATACCGTATTAGTAATAAAAAAAATTTAGAACTGCGTATTAGAAGGGTCAGACAAAGCTCAAGAAATGAGTCTATTCGTTCAATTCGAAATCCGTTGAATCGGGATGAGTTAAATAGAGTATTAACAGTATTTATCAAATTATTCCCTGTTAATTAATTCTTATTTTGTTTGAGTTTTTTTGTGGCACAACAACCAAAGTTTTGACTATACTCTGCTAGCCACAATTTACTTATTTGAGCTAGGGATGGCAGTTATTGAGAAAATAACCGATTTTCGTTTTTTTGAATGAAAAAAACAAACCCCGTTTGTAGATAAAATTTTTTATTAATATTGTTTTTGCAGGAAATCAATCCATTGGCCAATATTTATCTGTTCATAAAAACTCTTTCAGTAATGCGATAACCAACAGACGCCTCGAAGAAGCAGTTGTCATTGATTGGCCTAAGAAGATGAAATTCAAAGCTTCATAACTTGGCAAATTTTAGTCTAATCGATCCTATCTTCCGATCAGGTTTTTTTACGCGGTTATTGGACTTTGAAAAAATAACCGGTTAAAACCAGGACAAAAAAATAACCGAAAAACCGATTAACGGAAACAAAAAAAAAAAACGGTTTTCGGTTAAAATCGGTGGGTTTTTCCCATTCCTAGTATGTATGTGGGGATGCATATTAACAGTCATTGTAATTAAAGCTATAAATTTTATAATGCTAAAGATTACAGATGAACTATGTACAAATGTGCTCGTATACAGGTTCATTGTTAAGATTTCATCACTTAAATGTGCTTCAGGTTATTTGGTGTCTATGTCCGCATGTTCTTCTGACACCTTACAGGTTATTTGGTGTGAATGTCCGCATGTCCTTCTGACACCTTACAGGTTATTTGGTGCCAACGTCCGCATGTCCTTCTGACATAATACAAGCGATGGGGATATATCACTCCATTTTTCCAAGTTTCACGTGAAGAACTAGACTAGCTCTTGCTGGTGTGAGGGATTCTCGCCGTCTATTAGATCTGGTGTTCCCAGTAGGGATGGGAAGAACCTGCAAGTTTTAACCGAAAACCGTTTTATTTGTTTCTGTAAATCGGTTTTTTCGGTTATTTTTTTTGTCTCGGTTATAACCGGTTATTTTTTTTAAATCCAAGAACCGGGTTAAAAAACGGATCAGAAGATAGGCTCGATTTTAGGTTCGATTAGACTAAAATTTCCCAAGTTATGAAGCTTTGAATTTCGTCATTTTAGGCCAATCAACGATAACCGCTTCCTCGAGGCGTCTGTTGGTTGGCGGATTACTGACAGAGTCTTTATGAACAGATAAATATTGGCTAATGGATTAATTTCCTTTGAAAACAGTAGTATTAAAAATTTTGTCTACAAACGGCGTTTGTTATTTTTTATAAAAAACACCCCCGAAAGCCGGTTATTTCAAAAACCGGTTATTTTGAGTGGTTATAACCGCCAGGTTAAACCGGAGGTGAAAAAAACCTAAATAACAAAAACAGGTTATTTTAAGCGGTTATAACCGCCAGGTTAAACCGGAGGTGAAAAAACCTAAATAGCCAAAACCGGTTATTTTGAGCGGTTATAACCGCAGGTGAAAAAAACCTAAATAGCCAATCCCGGTTATTTTCAGCGGTTATAACCGCCAGGTTAAACCGGAGGTGAAAAAAACCTGAATAACCAAAAACAGGTTATTTTGAGCGGTTATAACAGCCAGGTTAAACTGGAGGTGAAAAATCCTGAACAACAAAAAACCGGTTATTTTGAGCGGTTATAACGGCCAGGTTAAACCGGAGGTGAAAAATCCTGAACAACCAAAAACCGGTTATTTTCGCAATAACCGCCATCCCTAGTTCCCAGGACGGAGTGATAGGGTAGATGGCGCTGCTATCGTAGAGTGTTACTGCGGTGGTCCCAGAATTACATTAAAAAAGGCACTGTGAAAATATTAGCAAAGCTTAATTGATACTAATTAAAGCGGTGGGAATAAGACCGCATTTATAATACCATACGGCAGCGGCACTCGAGCAACGGCAGCGGCATGATCGAAGGATCTGCCTACATTGGGACCTCGCTTCGAGGGTTGAAATGAAATTCGAAATCTCCCAGGGGGAAGAGGAGAGTGGCTGGGTGTAACAAGGCGTTTCAATATAAAATAAAAAAAATGTATTGATATGCAGAATTTTGATGAGTCTGTAGCGAGCTTACGCGCAGTTAATACATGGGAAAAATTAATAAATTAAATTATATTTCAGGAACGAATTATGCATATTTAAATTCAAAGAAAAAGAAGGAAAACTTTAGAATCACAAACATCAAACTTTATTCATCCGTATCGTTTCTTTCAACTACAACTCTTTTATTGCCATTTTTGGAAACTAAACTTCCCGACAGCAAAGATAATATTATACGTAGAGATAGCTGCTACAAGTCTTGTTTTGAAGGCGGGAGGAGGAGTGGTGTGGGGGGATCGAAGATCGGTGGTAGAGTAGTTTGGAGCCTCAAGTGAATGACGTGCCTGATTTTTTGACTTAAATGCGGGGGGGGGGGTAAACAGTCTTGGGACGAATAGAACGGAATGGAGTACAGATGAATTGGCGGATTTAGCTAGAAATGAGGGGTTTTTCTTTTCGCCACTACAAGGGGAATGGCACTGCAAGCGCGACTAAACAGATGACAAAAGCAGTTACGTTTGTCACGTGACTATGATACAACGTGAATTAACTTCTTCCCTTATGCACTCACTCCCAGAATGAACCTGCATGTAATTTATATGAGAATCCTCTTACAGTGAAATAAATCATACTTGTGTTATGTTTAAATTTAGGTTTAAATAAACTAAGTTCTATTAAATGCAATTAACCTAATTAGCAATCCCAGGTTCGACCTTTGTCTAATAATTATTTTTTATTAATGTAATCAATTTAATAGTCAGCATGCGTTACAAAGAAAGACAATATTAATTTGAAAATTATAACATTAAACTTTATTTACAGTGTAGATATTTAATTGTAAATTTAGCGTTAAATAAAGTAAGCCCAGGAAGAGTAGGATCACCTAAAAATAATTAAAACAGTCTCTAATCAACAGTCTGTAATTGTCTCTAGAGATTTGATATCATGAAACGTATTTCAAACTCACCAGGCGACGTCACTTGATTTCCAGTCCAATATTCATTAAAATATAATCACTTGTAATTTCCAATCCAAGGTACTTGTAAAACCAAATCACTTCATTGCTTTCTTCACACACCATATGTGGTCTCAATAAAATCTTTTAAATTACCAGGCAGCTACCGCCATTTGGATAATATCGTCACCGTCAAGCCATTCAGCGACCTCGGACACTTAAGGTTTTCTCTCCACAACCCACTTCGATTCTTGTTACATTCTTCTCCTCTCCCTCTTTCTAATCTCCACCCTTTTATATATGTCCAGGTCCAATCTCCGTCCTTTTCCTTGTTGAATAGACAGATGCAGCAAGGGGGTCGTGTCTCTGGATTGTTCTCGACCCTTCTAGGGTTCAGGGGAACGTCGTTTTACTCGCGAGGATTAGAGGGCGGTGTCTTGATTCTTCTCGATATATCTAGAGTTCCGAGTGTGGCGCCGCCTCTACAAGATTATTCGCCACCATTCTGGAAATTTCTATTCCAGAGAGTTCTCAAGTTCACTATGTAATTCACTGTGTTCTAATTCAAGCAAAATATTACACAACACTTGATACAAATTATAACTCTTTTGCAGACCAAGATGCAGCACCAAGAATATGAAGAGGAGGAGGAGGAGGAAGAAATCGATTTGGAATCCATCGAAGATGAACAGACACTTATAGACATGGTGAGAAGCAGTAAGGATTATTGAAAATGTTTCTTATAGCATACAGGGTGGCCCAGGGGGTAATGTTTGAAACGAATCTGAAATTTAAAAAAAAATAAGTGTGATGAAAAGATTTTAATGATATATATTGAAATTACGTAGTAAGTAATTAATGATAAAGGGATTCGAAGTGACCGCCTTCTTTAACAAAGACAGCAATGAGGCGGTGCTGGAATCCATCCATCACTCGTAAGCAGAATTTTATGGTCCTTTTGCCCGGCCAGTTCTTGTTGTGAAACTCCTCCTGCCATGCCCGTTGCACTGCCTTAACATTTTCATGTCATTTGGGCATTTCAAGCACAATAAACACTCGAATATCTGTTGAATATTTATTCCTTTTCGCTTGTGACAATCACAACTGAACAACACATTTAATTCACCTCTCGTAAGCGAAACACACACCTATGCAATTGCCCGCTCTAATGATCATGAGAACCAAATTTGGTCTCACTTGCTCGCAGCTAGGGCCATCTATTATATTGTATTTCAAACATTACTCGCTGGGCCACCGGTACATGATACAAATGCTGAATTTATATAATTAAAATAAGCAGAGAAATGTTTCGATCTGCACGTCTCCCAGACAATGATTGCTGAGCAAAACAGGTCGTATATCAAGCAATCAAATAGCATGTGTGCAAAAAAAAAATCCCTTTTCGGCAAGCTTGAAGGCAAAGGTAGATTCCTTTACGCTAATGTTACAAAAGTAATGAAATATTACATATTGATCAATACAGACATAGCCAATGACTTTGTTGTTTCTACGCATTGCAATATTTACGCTGTGATTCTGTTTTCATGACATTTAATTTTTTACTACATCAAGGTTTTATCATTCCATTTTTCATTCCAAAAGGTTTTGCTAGATTTATTGGTCAGTATATTGGTCATTTTTTTATATCCCATCACATAATCATAGGAATCATAAAGAAATAAACATCCCAGCAGAGCAAATATTCACTAGATAACATTAAGACAGCAGATCTGAAACAGTAACAAAAAATTGACACCTGACATGAATGAATAAAGAATATTGATTTAAAAATTAGTTATTTAATATAGGTTACCATATAATTGTGCGAACATTACTTTGTTATATGCAAAAATCACATGACATAAAATATTTAAACATTACTAGAATGGGCTCATTTAGAGAACCCCCTGGTTACAGAGATAATAGTCACTAAATTCTTAACACATAACAGAATAAAAATTATTAAACATTGCGAGTTGCAAATTTAATACGTGTGTTTGAAGCATAGGATATCAATGCAGCCATTTTGAACAACAAATTTAAATCTTCATCGACAGTTAAAAGCAAATACTTGGACAGAAAATCCCAAAACAATTTTAAAGTTAATGAGATATTTTTCAATATAAAAAAAGATAAAGGGAACTCTTATATATCTGTCTTTTTTGGCTATTTTATATTAAATTTTTTAAACAAATCTTGGTGCAGCCATGTTTAGTTAATTATCAAATTAAAGTAACCTGTCAAATTAACTAATTATCAAATTAACTATTAAAATTAACTGTTTGATTAATTAAATTTAACTATTTACTTAAATAAAATTAAATATTTAATTAATTGTGGCGATATCTTCACTAAAACCTTTTTTATGGCTCATAGTATATGCCAGCAATCTTAATCTTGTAAATTATCTAATAATTATCTTGATTTAAATAAAAGTTATTGTATCTATGTATGTATGCTCCACATCGCGTCCTAAACCAGTGTACTGATTTCAACTAGACTTTGCACACTTTTTATTTGAGACAAGAGAAAGTTCATCTTCAACATTTCGAAGCCCAAACGTTACTTAAAATTTCAGTTAATTAAAAATTAAGCAAGGTGTTTTTCCGCGATATCTTTTGAAAACATTATCTCACGAAACTATTTTTACACCTTATTAAATTTCAAAAAATTAGCATTTCAGTGACGAAAATTTCATTTCCATACAATTTGTTTCTCTCATTTTAATATTTTTTCAAAAGTAATTTTATACAGAATTCGTAACAATATTCTTTATTGTTGAAGAACAAGAATAATACGAATATATATAAATGCCAGAATACATTCACAGAATTCTTGACGAATGCTAAAAGGAAATTTTAAAAGTAGACGATTAACAATTTATATCAGGACAAACTAATGATTGATTGATTTTCATTCTTTAAATTAATGAATAATTAACTCGTTAATTTCATTGTTTCAAAATATTCATTGAACCCTTTCTCTTACTTTAGTAATTCTTAACAAGATTTGAAGTACCTATATAACAAATAATAATTTATGGAGAAAACGGCTGTTTTTAAAAATCGTTTTTTTTTTCAATTGATATTCTCATTTTAATTAAAAACGTTTCAGATCAGAAAAGGAATTTGTGTATTATAATTTTTATACGATACTAGTTTTTTCATTAAAAAATTTAAGACATGAAAGCATTTCAATCCGGAGCAAACCCGGATATATCAGCTTGTTTACCTTATAATAAGTGGAAGTGATATCTTTTAGTTTACCTATATAAAAGTGAACTGATGAAAGCTTTTCAACAAGGTGTCGCATGCATAGGTTAAAGCGTATTCTAAGTAGGGGGTAAAAATCACTTTTCAGCTCATAACTTCTAAGTAATTCTTGCTGTCAAAAAACTTTCAATATCAAAGTAGTTTGTTATGATAAGGTGATAATTCCCTAATTGCATTCTCTCAATCGTAACTTAGCTGTGGGGAAAAGATAAATTGGGGGGGTTGAACAACGCTTTTAAGCTCGTAACTTCTAAACAATTGTAGCTGCAAAAACTTTAATATAAAGTTGTTCGTTATTATTATGTGATAATTTGCCTATGTGAAGTTTCTTTCTATCTTCAATCGTAACAGGTGACGGAAATTGATAAATTGGGGGGGATATATCGTTTTCAGCACTATAACTTAATCATTACCTGACAAAATTCTTTTATAAAGTTGTTCATGATAGGTGATAATTCGCCTAATTGTTGTGTTTCATCTTTAGTCATACAGGCATGGGGAAGTGATAAATGGGGAGGGATTAAAATGGCATTTTAGCTCATAACTTTTAAAAAATTTGTATCAAAAAGTTTGAATACAAAAGTTGTTTATTATGAAGAGGCAATAATTGCCTATTTTGATTTTTTCATTCTATCTTCACGTAAAGGAATTATGGAAATGAAATATCTCAGTCTCCTCCATTTCCACCCCTTTTAGCTGGTTACCCATCTACAAACTGGCCGATATTTCACCGACCTTAAGACATATCCTCGCCGGTTAAAACTAATCACAATTCTCTAGTTATCGTGTTCACAAGATAACATGGGCAAAAGCATGTATATACGTCTCTACTAATAATAAGGAAAAGAACATTTCGCCCTATTCTCTAGGATTAGAGCACAAGAATGAAAGGGGTGGAAGAGATTGCAAATGACGAGAGCTTTCCCAACAAGGGTAACATGCATAGTTAAAACGTACTTTAGTAGGGAGAGGAGGGAAGGTGGGAAAACACTCTTTCAGCTCATAACTTCTAAGCAATTGGTTATCAAAAAAGTTTAAATTGAAACATTCGTTATGATAAGGCAATATTTCGCCTAATTTGAATTTTCTTTCTATTTTCAATTGTAAAGGAATTTGAGAAAATGAAAATTTCCACCCCCACCATTTCCACCCTTTGAGCTGGATAGCCCATCTACGAACCTCGACGAGATTACTATCTCCTTACAACATATCCCATGCTTTAAATTTTACATCAAAATTTCCAGTTATCGTGTTCAAAAGATAACATTCAAAAGCGTTATATATATAATATATATATATATATATATATAATATATATATATATATATATATATATATATATATATATATATATATATATATATATATATATATATATATATATATATATATATAAACCTTTAACGAAGGGTGGTTTTGGGTTCTAGGGTCATGATCGGAAGATCTGCAAAAATTTTCCGAAAGTCGTGTCATGAGAACCATTGCAATAGGTAGATTTTCCAAAGGAATCTACCTAAAATTCGACGGGAGGCTGTCTCTGTGAAACGGCCGCTGGGATTGAGGGGCGTAGACTTACTTACCCTACTCAACTGTGACTAAAATAAATCTATGCGACTCTTAACTCTATAGTCTATAGTGACTATTAGTCTAGTGTGTGACTATGTGACTCTATCTATATAAACTTTTTCATGATTTTCACCAACTTTGCAACTCTACTGTGACTAAAACGTAATTACAAATTCTAAAATTATTTTTGCAATCTTCAGTGTCTACCTTTCTCTGTTAAATGAAACTAAAACCAACTCTCTATGTTATTTAGTTGCGGATATATAAGCGTTTAACTTTAGCACTAAATATGACTTAATTCAACAATTCTTGAGTAATAATTTCGCGTGATCGTGACCTTCAGATCGATGACTGAATACGTGCGCATCGGTCGCTGTGACATCATCAAAATGTTGGTGATTTTCACCAAATTTGAAGCTCGACTGTGATTAAACCGTTAGTCTAAATTCTAAAATTCTTTTTGCAATCTTAAATGTCTACCTTTCTCTGTTAAATGAAACTAAAATCAACTCTCTATTTTATTTGGTTGCAGAGATATAAGCGCTTAAAAATACCACTAAAAGCGTCATAATTTTTTCCTTTCCCAACACACCATTAGAACACTATGGAGAGACGTGAGTCTACGTCAAAAAGTTTTGGAGTCCTGTTGAAATAAAAGTTACAATTTTAATAACATTACAATTGACAGAAGCAAATTACATGCTATTATGTGCAAATAGGAGTTTGGGAGGACAGTTAACTTGAGTTTGAAGTTGATGCAATGCTTAGTTCTCCATTTCATAACTCACCATCAAGTGAAATCCATGATTAAATAGTGAAGTCGAATTGAAAATTATCTGTGCAACTTGTTGTTTTCATTATTCTGTATACCCTATGTCAGAAACATATCTGAATATAATCAAATACATGTGGCTATGGGAGATTTCCAAAAGTATTAGCCCAGATATTGCATTTTTGAAAACGCTGTTCCTACCAACTTCATATATTTTATCATTACTGCGCTTTTTTAACATATTGCGCATGAAAATATCAAAATAAATCAGTTTGAAATAAAAGTGGGCCTTCATTTTGTCCTAAACGTGCACTTGGCAGAAATTGTCTGGAAAACGTGACAATTCTTCTTTTATTTTCCGTGTATTTTTGCAAATGTCATACATGTCACACACCAGCAATTTGCAAATACTTTTTAGCAAGATTTCTAAACAATAGAGAAGTTGCATATAAAATTTCCATGTCTGGAAGTTGTAACAATGCAGTTGACTTTCAGTAATATGCCTGAGTAAGAAACCCAAAGCTTTACTTTTTTTGTTGCAACTAATTTGAAATATTTATTAATTATTTTACTTCTAGTAGATAGAAGCATATTAAAAATTATGCAGTAGACTTTTTGGACTTAGGATTTATTTCTCGAAACAATAGCCTTTTTAAAATATTCGAAAATGTAATACTTTCCTTGAGTATCCCATTTTGCGCTTTTACTCATTTACCATTAAATCCTAATGTTTTGTCTCTTACCAATTAATAATATCATTTTATATCTAGAGAAGTTGAATATTGGTTGTGTAGCAATATATTTTAATGATTGAATATTTTCTTAAAATAGAGAAAAGACGTAACATTCCATCTAAGCTTTCTTTTTATTTGCTGCATTTTACAGTAGTATGGACGAGTTTTCTGGTTTGTTTATTTTGGATCCACAGACCGTTTTCCGGTAACCCTCCGATTTAAGCAATCGCCAAATCCATTTGGAAACTGTATCAAGCGCCAAGTTCGAATAAGTTCTTTCTTTAGTACACAAAGAGTTGAATTCCGTGCTCTTTGAGTTTGTGTAATCCTTTATTTTTAAATCGGTTAAAAAACGCTCTTAAAACATTTAAGTTCTAAATGGAACTACTAGAATTAGCTAAATTGTTTGGTTAAAAATTTAGCCGTCAGTGATTATCTAAATGGTATGGTTAAAAATTTAACTTCCAATCAAACATTGGAAGTCGTCAAAAAAAGAGCGATAAAGAATAATTATGGCAACCTTTCCACAAAATTAGGCTCTTATTTTAAGTAAACATTGTGCGTTACAACAATAGGAACATGAAATTTAATATTTTCGAAGTATTCTTAAGAAATAACATTTAAAACTCCACTTTAAACATTAATTAATATCTTCAAACAGAGTGTTGAAATTTTGAAGATTCCCATTGACTTAACATTATCATCGGAAGTTTATGAGCCTGGCGGAAAACCTACTTTACCGGAACAAACAAAACAGAAAACTCGTCCATGTTATCTGGGTGTAATTGGTCGTTAAAGAGCTCCCTCAGATGACTGTCAGATTTACAATGTTTTTTCAAGCCTTTTTCACATACTTGCAAATATGATCAGTCATGTCATCAGGTCACGGGACCGATATATTAGCCATCGTCACGAAGCCAATTTATACCCTCAAGATACACATCAAATGTGTTGCGCCAATTTCACTTCAGAAACCATTACTCATCTTGAGGCAAGAGAAAGATCGTGCCATCACACCTCAGCGTACAAAAACGTGCAGTTTTCTAGATGGCATGTGAAGTTATGTTTGTCATGTGACAGTGAGGTCACATGACAAACATAATTGTTAGATTTTATTGTAATAGAAACACATATTTATTATTATATTGAAATAATTTGTTATTACTAATATTTTTTCACCACTTGTGTAAGTTAAAGCCTGTAAATAATATGAGCTAAAGAAAATTTGACAAATTGAACAGGTTATAGACGCACTCATTTTACATAAAAGCACTCATCTATTCTTAGAAATACACTACTATAGAAGAGAAATATATTACTTAGAGCTCTTAATAGAAATTGACTACTATAGAATAGTAGAAATACTATTTCTACTGGTGGAATTATTACCTAATTTGAATTTCTCTTTCAGCTCGATGAAACCGAAGATATTGATGAACGAAAAAAGATCAGGGATAGGTTGAGACAAGTGCAATACGTGCTAAAAGGTAACAGAACAATGTGACTGTATGGTTATTTGGTTATATAATTTTTAATTTGCATCTTAAATTTTTTGGTTTACCTTTAATCATTAACCGCTTAACTTAACAGCCCGAGAATACTCGTGCATCGAAATTTTAGTCTTATAAACTAAAATTGAATCATTAATTAGCTTTATAATTTGACACAAAAAATATGTAGGATCCATAAACATCTTAAGTATCCTGTGCCTTCTTAGATGAATGAAAACGACATCCCCTTTCCAAAACAGCAGGGGTCATCTTATTAGATAGCAAAGAAAACTATTCAGTTAAGTGGTTAAAAGTCGCAATGAGAAAAATGACGACAGCATATGACAGCATGAATTATATCTATATTTGGAACTATTCGCCTGTCATCCTTATAGTCCCATCTCCATTCAGCTGGCCCAGCAGCTGTAGTGGTTGCAGGCACAGGGTATGGGGCAGCGTTCTGTCATCCCCTGCCATTCATTTTTGGATGTTTTTCTTTTCCTTCTGTTTCTTGCATACCTTCGAAACGTGGTATTCTTATGACCACTAGAGTTCATTTTTCTACAGCTCTCTGAATAGGGATACATTAATTTTACCCTCTTGGTACTTCACCTACCGGGGGAGTACTTCGAGTGCGAGGATTAGAAGTTGCTCCACTCAGTATAGTGTTCTTCCGCCACGAGAAAAACCCCAGACACCAGACATGCGGTGGTGGTCGTTATGGAGACGGGATATTCCACTGCATTTTGGGGGTAAAGGAAAGAGCTTTATTTCATTTAACGCAGATAGAACCGGCAGAAGTCTCATTTCGCTTTGTCCTTCGGTCCAAAACGAATTCCTCGCCTAACGAAGTGCGCTTCGTTTGACAAATGTTGCGGCTGATTTTATATCCACTTCCCTCCTTTCTTCGACTCGTCCACTTGAGGCAACACTGTTTAGGGTTTTTCTCGTGGCATTAGGACAGTACAGATTCTCGCTTCTCCTGGAGGTACAGCAATGGTGGTGTTGCCTGTTTGAAGGCCGCATCGCCCGTTAATCAGGGACGCCCCTCCTTATAGAGGGATTTGTAAATGGGGCGATCGCAAGGCTGGACATTCAGGATCGTTCCACGCACCTCCTTATAGGGGGATTTGTAAATGGGCCGCTCGCAAGGCTGGACATTCAGGATCGCTCCACGCACCTCCTTATAGGGGGATTTGTAAATGGGGCGATCGCAAGGCTGGACATTCAGGATCTCTCCACGCACCTCCTTATAGGGGGATTTGTAAATTTGCTGGACATTCAGGATCGCTTCACTCCACTCGCATTCGACTAGTCCAGTTGTCGCTGCGAAACTGCGATGAGAAACGGAGCAGTGTGGAACGGAAGGTCGAATATCCAAACGTTCTGGAATCCACCACTCCATTTGGACTGCCGGCCTATAAATCAACATCAGTAGGAGTAGTTACTTGTGTGTATGCGGGACTTCGGATGCGTGGTTTACCGAGGAAATAGAAGTGACCCTAATGGAGGGATTTGCATTGCGTGGAGCGGTCGTAATGTCCTTCCTAAATGGATGGGCTGAAAAAAAGGAATGGAGTGCCACCATGCAACATGCGTGGAGTGGAGTGGTCGTGGAGGACCCGCCAAAGGATGCTATTTTGCTCAGATCACAGCAACCGTGTTACTGTTGCGGCGATCCGTCTGCCCACCCGGATTAGACGAGGTTACATGAGTGCTACTTATGAATGTCTTTGTTTTCATTTTTATTATATTACGTTCATATCTATAAATTTTATTTATTCATTTTTGTTGAATCTTTAACGTTTAGCATTATGCATGTTTGTTTATTTATTATATGTTTTTGTTTATTATTATGAATATTATTTATGCTTCTATGTTTGTATAATTTATTGTTTGTTGCCATCCATCGACGACTAGTATAGTATGTCATTTTAAAATTTTTCTGCACCTATCATTTTTCGCCACTGGCTTTCAAGTTTAAAAAACAGCAATTTGTGGGAAAACCCCTCATCATTTAGCTTCTCCTAGAGAGCAACTAAAATTTAGCTCGCTGCAATGCCGATATCTCTCTGAATCTTAATGGTATTCTACTGGATTTTTTTATATGTTCTATTCTATATAACTGACTATGAAATTATGAAAGAAAAATTATGCTATGTTTCACACTTGCACAGTTTTATTACTAAGGATGCTTGAAGATTCAAAACATTTACTTCGAATTTTAATATAATGCTTCTCTAACATATTGTCGAGTATTCTGTAAGTTTCGTATAATTTGTTTGAGAACTCTGTATATTATAAGTAAAAAAGCATGCAATAAAATTTGGGATATTTTAAGAAAACTTTTATACCTTTCCGAATATATATGCTATTTTTATGAAAATGATTTAAGTATTGCGGGCAGTATATAAAACTAATGATGAAAGTTGGAAGTCATTATCAGCTTTCTGTGGAACGGACTGAGCCCAAATCTTTTTCTTCTTCATCAATTGCTGGTTGATCCCCTAAATGCCCTCATGACCGAATCTTCATTGTAAAATGTGAATTCAAGCATGTTCCTTACATGGTGGAAGCTCAAGGGCATTTCAACCGCCTTTCTGGAGGAATTCGAAAAAATGTGTGAGTTCGAAAGCGTCCGGTTACTTTTGATCATATAGTGTACATAGGGCAACTTATTTAAAATTTCCTGCTGAATACCATTATAATTCAGAAAGATATCGGCATTGCAGCGAACTGAATTTCAGTTGCTCTCTAAGAGGGATGGTGAGGATTTTTCCCACAGATTGATATCTTTTAAGCTTGAATCTTCGCTTGGGTAATAACATATTTCTAACCTTTATTTAATCCAATATAACGATTCGAAGATTCAATTTAAAAAAAGTATAACGTTATTTTCTTAAAAGGAAGTCTCCTTTCTTCTCTGAAAATTGCCTCACCAATCATATTTTTAAGGGGAGTTGGAACCCTAAGTCCGTTAAAACTAACCCTGTCACTTCGATGTACCTTTTCTCAAAATCTGCTATAGATCCATGTTTTAAATTTTTTATACAAGTTAAGTACATCTTTATCATTATACTGAAATGAATTTTAAAAAAAAATTCAAAAATTAATTTTTTACAATTTTTTTGCGTCAATACAAAAAATGTAAAATTGGCCACTTCGATGTACCTTTTCTCAAAATCTGTTATAGATACATGTTTGAAATTTTTTATAGAATTAAAGTACACCTTTAACATTATACTGAAAGGAGCTTTTGGTTCATTTTTAATTTTTTATAAATTTACAAAATATTTAATTAGACATAGTGAAATTTTACCCTATTTTGACGCAAAAAAAATTGTAAAAAATAAAGTTTTCAGTTTTTTTAAAAATCTCATTTCAGTATAATGAGAAAGATGTACTTTACTCGTATAAAAAGTTTCAAACATGTATCTATAACAGATTTTGAGAAAAGGTACATCGAAATGGCCAATTTACATTATTTGTTACGACACAAACAAATTTATAAAAATAAATTTTTGAATTTAAAAAAGAATCATTTCGGTATGAAGATAAAGATGTACTTTACTTGTATAAAAAAGTTCAAACATGAATCTATAGCAGATTTCGAGAAAAGGTGCATCGAAGTAACAGGGTTAGGGTTAACGGACTTAGGGTTCCAACTTCCCGATCGCCGCACAGTTATGTATCAGGGCTGTATCAGTATGTTTGCAATATGTTACATTTATGTTGATTTCCTTACGATTAAATACATCTTCGATGTAATGTGTTAAAATGTGTTTTCCTGCCCAGCCCAAAAGGAGGAACAGCGGAAGAAGCGCGAGAACGAGCGAGAGCAGCGAATCCGGGATCGACAGAAGGAGGCGGATCTCAAGAAGAAGCAGACTCTGCAGATGTACAGCGACATGGCGAAGCAGGGAGGGCCGCCCAGACAGAGTGAGTCACCTCTCCGATAGCTAAGAACTGAAATAAAACCTTGCAAAAGCTTGACACATCAACACACGTGGAGCAAATGCTGACTAAGTCCAGGCAGTGGCAGATTTTACCAATATGAGGCTACAGCCGTAAAATTGTTTTGAGGCACT
>BGPR01001307.1:173858-229239 GCA_013235015.1 Araneus ventricosus | reverse complement strand
CACTGAGTCCAGGACAGTCTTAAAAAATTCTGGAAATGGGATTAAGATCTTGTGAAAGCTTGGCATTTCAGCACACCTCGAACGAATTTTGATAAATCCCAGGATCGTCTTAATAAATATGAGCGCCGATAGCTAAAGTAATTTGGCGCCCATCAGAATCATAACTAGGAATTTGAGCGCTTATGGTCCAACAAAAATACCTACAATATAAAATAAACTAGGACCAAAAATGAAAAAAGTAACTTGTTATCTGATTAACTCCTTACAATTTTGCAAATCAGCGCCTTTTCAAAACAGTATTTTATATGCCAGCTTCCGAAAGTTATATTCACTGACAACACTCACAGTATAAATAACATCGTTGCATTTAAGATAATCACAATACATTTTGAGAATTTCAATACAACATGTACTATATTTAATACAGCGCACTATATAAAAGAAACTAAATCTGACGCATTACTATGATATTAAGTATCAGCGTACAATCCTTTCCTTTATCCTTGATATTGTAGGTAACTTTTATTACACGCATAGTTTAGGATTTCCTCACTGACTGTCTCCGTATGAATCTTTGGAGGAAAGGCAGCCCGACACAATATGTCGGCTCCAGCTTCTCCTGGGGATACCAGGAGTGCCGTTAGAGTTCTCTCCGACCGAGGGACACGACCTGCTGTACAAGGCGAGAGGCGTAATGATGAGCCGTTCAAATTTTCGCCATATCTTTATTCATCTACTGAAAGGAGTGCAAAAATTTTCCCCGACAGAGGGGCCCCGATCCCCCCACTGATGCCACTCCTAGGGGATACAAAAATGGTGGTGTTGCTTACTTCATAGGCCCAACGCCGATGACTCTTTTAGGAGGGATCTATTCATGGGCTGTGCCGTAATTGAGGATAATTTACGCGGATCACAGTACACGTATCATTCATTAACTGTGGCGACCTGTCATTCAATTTACCCTCCTTCGATAGGATAGGAGTTTCTTTTTGTTTGGATAGTTCAAGCATGCTTATAAACCATGTTGGAAACCATAGGGAATTTCTAGAGATGACATTCAATGTCGTTCTTGTATTTTCAAGAGTTGTTTATATTTCATCTGAATTTTGAAAATAATGGTCATAAGAGACCAGTAATGGTCATAAGGGACCCCACAAATATGTGGATGAAGAGTCAGCTCAACAGTTCGGAGCTGTATTCTCGGTTTACTTTTTGCATAGTACGAGGATCCAATTTAACAGATAGTCTCTATGACTGTGAGTACCACCCCATGAAGAATGATATTTTACCACTGAATTAGTTTATTTCAGAATTGCTTGTTTTACCATCATCTAAATCTTTTCAGCATTCCCAGTTTGAATGTTACCATTTGTTTGGCACAGCATATTCTATTTTGGCTCTTGGGGCTTTAAACTCTATGTAATACGCCAACCAGTAAAGACTGGGTTAACCCTTCCGACCCGACTTTTGTACGATTAAAATTTAACTACGAAAAGTAGTTTAATTTAATGTTGACATACTAAAAGAAGTATACTATGAGTTTAAAGTATTTCACCTTTTCCGTTTCATAGAAATCTCCTGGGACAATATGTCCCAGTCGACTAGGACTATTCTAGTAAAATATCTGTAAAACTCTCTTTCCTACAATAAGATTAACATGTCAGGGAAACAACTTTAGAGCTTCATAACCATATTCTTGTAGTCATTTAATCACTGATGGGATATATTATCTCACTGTTAAATACGAGTTAAACAATATATCCCATAAAAGAATTTATTCAAAATTTCTTAAATCTGATATTAAAAAGGCTAGATAATTATTTAATAAGAAACATAAGAACTATTTTACATTAAGTAGGGCATAAATATAGTTATACTTACCGTAAAATAAAAAAAATAGACCAATTGAAATTTGAGAGTAATGTGTATGCTAAAAAACATAAGTCCGCCATTTGCTGTCTGAGAGTGTTTCCAAGTTTCTTTGATCATAATTTTATTCCCTAAATCCTTAAGAACACTGAAAACATAAAAACCCATGTAAAATTGGGATTTATTTTCCAAATGTTAATCTCCGGGAAATATATGTCCATTAGGGCCAAAAGGGATAAAGAATGAGGTAAACTCCTATGAGGACATTTTTGAAGCGGATCTTATGATGCGTGGAGATCTGTCTTCTTAGTTATACAGAATGGCCAGTAGTCTAGGGCCAACAGGCTTAAAGAATGAGGCAAACTCCTATGAGGGCAATTTTGAAGCGGATCTTATGATGCGTGGAGATCTGTCTTCGTAGTTATACAGAATTTTCCAGTAGTCTAAGGCCAAAAGGGTTAAAGAATGTTGTAAACTCCTATGAGGACAATTTTGAAGCGGATCTTACGATGCGTGGAGATCTGTCTTGGACGGGATACTATAAGTTAAAATGCATATTTTTGTGTCAATTAAATAAATAATTATCAAAAAGGTATTTTGAAAAGGGGCCGATCTTCAAAATTGTACAGCGGAATCACAGAACAGAAGATTTTTTTTCTCACATATATTATTATTTAGGTATTTTGATTTGGCCATAGGAGCTGAAATTTCTTTTTTTACTTAATTTTGGAATTGAATATTTATATATTTTGCATTTAATATTTTTTCTTAACCATTCTTATATTGAAAGTCTCCCTTTACGTAAAGATTTGCATTCATTAATGTAGCATTTTTTTTTAAAAAAATGTTATTCGGTAATGCATTTTTTTCTGTTAGGGGATTTTGCATTATTTTTACTAAAAATAAAGTTATTGACAGAACGAAAGTTAGTGTCAATTGATTCATCAGATCTGTCTTTCATGCTTTTTTTAAAATTTCTTAAGCACTTTGCCAATGTGCATGAAATTTTCTTCAACAACTTTCGTTGATAAATCTGTCACAATCAGATCTGAGATATTGTTGGCAAGCTAAAAGCCCGTTTTAGCACACATATTCTAATTTATAAGAATAATTATCTTTAAAATTTAAGATTATCTATGACTTCAGAAGTTTCCTTTTTATACGCATAATCGAGTTATGTGCATTTTTTTTCGAAGTTTCCATTCTATACGCATATGTAATCGAGTTATGTGCATTTTTTATGAAGTTTCCTTTTTATACACATATGTAATCGAATGATGTGCATTTTTTATGAAGTTTCCTTTTTATACGCATATGTAATCGAGTGATGTGCATTTTTTTCGAAGTTTCCCTTTTATACGCATATGTAATCGAATGATGTGCATTTTTTTCGAAGTTTCCCTTTTATACGCATATGTAATCGAGTGATGTGCATTTTTTTATGAAGTTTCCTTTTTATACACATATGTAATCGAATGATGTGCATTTTTTTCGAAGTTTCCCTTTTATACACATATGTAATCGAATGATGTGCATTTTTTATGAAGTTTCCTTTTTATACGCATATGTAATCGAGTGATGTGCATTTTTTTATGAAGTTAACTTTTTATACGCATGTGTAATCGAGTGATGTGCATTTTTTTCGAAGTTTCCCAAGACGGTGAAAAGAAGAAGGATCTGGTGGAGGATTGCATTCGGGATCGCGTCAAGGCTTGCGATGACAGGAAGAAGAGAATCTTGGCGGCGTTCGACCACGCCGCCAAAAGCCAGCCAGCAGGAGGCGCACGAATCGTAGAATTTGACTCCTTCAAGAGTGCTGACGGTAATCTTAACGATTTTATCATATTGTTTAGCAACGGATTCGGAAACCCTCCGCGCTTCTGCGCATGCGCCGGGCGGAGTTATTGTCATCAAAATGGGGGAAATTACAGAATGGAAGGGTGTTGTTTACATTTTACTGAGCGTGATCTAACAAAGAACTCCGGAAATGCGCTAATATGACTCATTGCCTGACACCCCTTTCAGGTGTAAAATCGTCCAAAAGTGGTAGTCTCGGAATCCGTTGCTGAACAGTACATAAAACAGTTTGCAATTTTTTTTCAATACAAACTGATTTTTTTTCTTTCTCGATCCCTTTTCTGGAGGGAAAAAAGATTATCAACCGCAAAATTGGATATTAAATCTTAAAATGAAACATTAATCAATGAGAAATTAAATCTAAATTACTTATTCAGGAGTTTTCAGTGAAATGTTTTCAGTTAGTGTCGTAAGGATTTTAATTTAATTTAATTTAACTAGTCTTTTTATATAAATATATTAATATTGATGTTATTATTAGAAGTACTAATTTATGATTAAGAAGTGCAATTAAAAACTTTTAAATTAATACAAAATTATAACTTTTTAATTTTCTACTAATTATACCTTCTTACTCTCAGTATTCAGATAACTCAAAATAACAATACTCCATTTGATCAAACAAATAATTAAATAATTAATTCCCTTCTAGTCACAATTTTGCATAACTTCAATTTAATTTCAGTTCTTAATTAATCATTAAAATAATATCCAGATTCATTATCAAATAAAATCATATGAAAGGAAACATTGCGTTGTGTAATTTTTTTTTAATATATATAATTAGAGATGTTATATTTTATAATGTTAACCCAGGTTACACCAAATAGTTACCTCCATCACTGTCATAGGGGCGGCAAATAAATCAGAGACGTAAATACATTAAAATAACGACATTTATTTATATAAAAAAAATAACTCCACCATTTTTACCACACAAATTACATATCCTAATCTTAATGAATAAAAATCAGAATTATTACTACATATGCACGATGACAAAAAAAACACATAAAATAATGAACATAATAAAAAAATTATAATAAAACACAACAAGCATAATTATACATTTAGGGTCGACCCAGATTATATAAGATAAATGAATATTAATTCAACACCTCATCCACATTCAAAATTTAATTAACTCTACTGCATCCTCAGCATTAATTCAATTTAATTTTATCTCATTGATATCAAGCTCATATAAAAGAACATTTTTAGGTAGTGGCCACTAACAGTTTAATTATTAATTTTTATCTTTACCTAACTTAAACTATATTTTGATTCATATTCTTGTTAGTACTTTACCAACACGCCCTATTATTATATTAGTTTACCCTTTCACTAATTAACAAATATAATTACATGTATGAACATTGTTCTTCCAACTAAAACAAACTCTTTAAAAATACTATACTGATCCATAAACCGGCACATAAATGAAAACAAAAACTTCTAAAAAAATATCGATAAAATCATGTCATGCCTTTACAAATAAATTCTGACAACATGTACTAATAATTAATTAACTTCTTAATTTCAATTGACATGGATCCTTATTTGCCATCCTTTTTTTAAAAAAAAAAAAAAACAGTATAATATTTCTAAAGTGTAAGGATTGGTATATATATATATATATATATATATATATATATCATAATAGCATTGCCAACATAACTTATCGAAACTCATGTTATAGAAACTTATTTACCTTATTTCAAATAAAATTTCAATTCAATACATCTGGAAATAACTACTTCATTTTCAAGCTTCATCCGATTAAAACAAATAGAACATAATACCTTTTAGGAATTTTTATGCTAATCATCTTTTAGCGGAATCATATCAATATTAATTTATCTTTAGATGTATCACAACAGAACAATCCTGCTCACTAAAACAAGAATCTTTTATAACTGATTAAAACTTAATTCAAAATAGTAAGACAAAACTTAACTGTGTCAGCAGCATCACGTGAAGAATCCAGGAACACAAACCCCACAGATTATAATATTGTTCACTTTGTCTATACCTGCGCATAGGATCTGGCAGTTGTCTCATAGGTCACAAGTTTAATGAGTTTTGATTTTTTTAAATTTTTGTTGCACTGGTGGTTCCGCGGTAAGTAATGATAGGGAGAAAGCAAAATTCACGCAGCATGCATTTTCATGTAGCTGTGGCCTCATCACGCTATTATTCTACGAGATTCGATCCCATAACGGGAATGGGTCTTGACACACGATAAATAACATGCTCATGCATTTTCTCGTCGGGTTGATCGGTGATGATCGCCGGCATTTGCCATAACTCCGACAGGGAATATTGCATGTGGACATATAGTCCGCGAATATTTAGTGATGAAGGAGATGCTCCAATATGAAGTTTCACTCCACGCTCCGTACGGCTCTCAGAGCTATACCATGTCCGCATGGGTTGTCACCTCGCAGAAACGCACGCCACTTCCTTCAGGCACCCCGGGCCCTAGCCCGAGTAAAAAAAATGTCGTCGTCCCCTCCGCCTTTATTGCATCCTTCCTTTTTCAATACCAAATCCTCTCTGCCCGTCTGAGATAGACGACAACCGAATTCGAGACACCGACCCCAAACGGGTGAAAAACACCACAATTTTTTAGTTCAAAGGTCAGCTCGAGGGTGGGAAAGCGGAATTTTTGCAATGCGCCCGCACAGAGAGTCAAAAGGGGTCTCTTGTTTCCAGAGAATTTCCCCACCGATGGGGTCAATAACTTGTAGAAGCGTTGGTTCGTAAAAGAAAGATATTTTCCGCCAGGGAAACCCAAGTCTCGACTGAAGAGAGATTTAGTTAAGAAATATTTTGTTGCACAACTAATAATTCCCGAAACAAATAAAATATTACAATAATATTAATGGCTTAACGTTAGACTTTTGCTAAATAAAAAAAACACTAATAACTTTTAAACAACAATTTAGTAAAACCAAGTCGAGAGAAAAAAAATATATCTAGAATTTAAATAATTTTAAAAAAAATTCTTTAATTTAAAATTCTATACAACATTAGGATGATTTTCTCAACAATTTTTGCTTCAAAATAGTATTGAAGTAACTTAATAACTAGAAAATAACCCGTCATGGTATGACGGGTGCAAAATGCCTCTTCATTCGAGAGATTTCCCGTCAAATTAGTCGTGTTTAAATAGATATATATGCGAGAGAAATGTTTAACATTGATTGAAAACAAATAAAATAAACATATGTTTTATGACAGGAAATGTTTTTTTTATTTACATATTTCTTTATTCAAAAAAAAAAAAAAACTCTTGGTAAACAACATTCCGTGTGAAGTACTTTTCGTTGTTTAACAATTTTATTATAATTCAATAACCATGAAATTCTCAGCTTGTCAAACGTAAGTCAAAAGTTAAAATTACGAAGAGGAGGGAATGATAATCAGTATATCTTCCCTACAGCAGTGGCTGCGCTGAGCGACTATGCGACCCTGGATTAACCTCTATACTCAGCCTTACTCGGCAGCAATAGAAAAATATGGAAGTCAATTTATAAATGATTATTATGTTTTCTCGAACACGAGTCTTATATTAGTCTTTATTCCAAAGGATCCATTAGGATTTATTTTAAGAGATGTTTTTTTCTTTTTTCATGCACAGCTACATTAATTTAACTTTAGTTTAATGATGACCAAATTTAATTATGACCAAAATTTATTTTTATATGGTCACGCCATCTGTTTCTAGAACACTATCACAGGGCTACGAATTCCGGCCAAGTTACACGGATTGTAACTTCTCGTCTGAAGATGTCGGCGTGGGTATTTACAAATACATCATTCTAATTTGTTATAATTTATTATGCATTAATGCCAATAATATTATATAAAGTAGAACCCCGCTAATCTGAACTAATTGGTACCGGTGCCTGTTCGGATTACTAAAAATTCGGATTACCCGAAATTCCGATAGAAATAGAAAAGAAAAAGACGTGTGCTAAAAAAATGTAAGTTATAAGTACTCAGTACTACTATCTCTTGAATTCTTTTATTCAAAAAGCAATAGAAAGAGAATATGTCTCCCCTTTTCATTAGAATAATGGATGTGCTCCTGTATGAAGTGATCTTATCTTACAGCGAACTCAAGAAGAGATTCATTCCGTTGTTTTCAGTATGTATATTTAAACATTTTCAGGTAATCTTTCAAATTACATATAATTTTCGAAAATAAAATCAGTTCGGATTAAACGGAATTTCGGATTAGCGGGATTCTGCTGTATTTACATCTAGATGTATAGCAATATTATTATATAATTCGATGTATTCTTTTTGTATTGCAACGGATATACTAAGTGAATCCATCTTGTTGACAATTTAAACTGGGGTTTATTTTTTGTGCATGGTTTATAAGACGAGACTTCTGAAAATCCATGAAATAGCTTTTTTTCATTTTGTTTAGAACGTTTGGCGCAGTATGTATGGCTAAATTTCTCCTTGTGCCATTAAACCCAAACCAATCAACCATATTGGTTAGATCTTACTATTTTGGTAGTATACTTAAATGCCAAGAATGAAGAGATCCAAGACAACATTTATTCAAAGCAACACAAAGTCCTTTGAGGTCTTTTTCTGTGTCTCGCAAATGATTTAGATAAGGCTATGAAACTCAATTGCACGATTAGTGTTTGCGCAGCAGTTCATAATTTGATTGCCTGTATAATATTGTCTATTCTTTTCTAGTGTCAAAGCTTGAACCACGGAAACCAGTACGGGGAAGCTGTACATTCGGTATGTCAGGTGGCGTACCAAAGGTAGAAAAACGTAAGTTAATTCTTTAGATATTCCAATTAATTCATATTCGCATAATTATATTCGTTACTAGCCACCTTCGGCGACCAACTTGATCGCCGGAAATAAAATTTCAACTGAATCTCTTATGCATAATTTTATATTCATGATTCCCTTAAAAATTAGTTTAAAACTTCAAATTGCTATAGAAATTTAACCCGTGTTCTTTTCGTAACCTTGCACTCTTGGTACTTACGTATTAACGCCACCGAGGCTACAGATTTGGCGGTTTTTGTACTTACGTATTAACGCCAATTTGGCGGTTTTTGTACTTACGTATTAACGCCAATTTGGCGGTTTTTGTACTTACGTATTAACGCCAATTTGGCGGTTTTTAAGTGGCGCCAACGCCACCGCAGCTACAGATTTGGCGGTTTTTAGGTGCCGCCAATTTGGCGGTTTTTGTACTTACGTATTAGCGCCAATTTGGCGGTTTTTGTAAACAAGATTGCTCTTTATTGGCGCATTACCGCCAATCTGTAGCCTCGGTGGCGTTAATACGTAAGTACCGCACTCTTTTTCTGTTACTTGCCTGCATTAACGTAAAATGCGCAGTTGCGCGGTACATTTTACGTCCAGAAGCATGCTAGTAGGCTTAAAACACGCTGATAAAAAAATTAAGACATAGCAACGATAATCTTTCAGTTTACTGAGTATTTCATTATATACTAACTATCTTGAGGACTTCCTTTACAGATTTCACAGAAAAATTGATCAAATAAAAGAAGAAAGTAAGATCCAGTAAGATAATAAATTAAATTCAACAATGGAAGAGAAACAGGCAATTAAATATTTATTTAAACAATGAAAACGGTTTGAAATGCGTTGCAACAATGAAAAGTATTGTTGTATATTATGCAAAAAATATTTTTAAAAATTTATTAAAATTAGAAAAAAATCGCAAGACAACTTAATTGATATCATTGAAAAGATAATTTTATAAATATTTAAATGGGGTAAAACTAATATTGGAAGTTATTAAGGTAAAACGCCAAAATTTAGCTTAACCCGGCAAAGCCTGAATTAATTATTTTTTTCCAATATTAATTTGTTTCTAGTATATTGTTGATAGGATGCTATTTATGTAGAAAAAGCCTTTTTTTGCTGTAAAATTTCAATAATATTGTCAAAATTGCATGGTACCATATGGTATGGTACCACTAGGCATTTAAGGGTGCAAAATTTGTAAGTAATGCAATTTCTTATTGATACTGACACAAGCGATTTAAATATATATTTACCAGTTTGTGATTTGAAATTAATACAAAAATATAAATGTATAGCATATAAGAACACATTTTAATAAATATATAATAGTATAAAAAATATCTTAAGAGAAGAAAAAAATTTATTATCCAGAAAGCACAAGAAACAAATGGTAATACAAATAATATTATTAATAATACTGGCATTTTTTATGAATTATAATCCACAACTTTATTGCACGGTCTATTTGCAATGTTATTTTGTGTGAAAGTCTATAAAAAGTCAATACAAAACCGTACGTCACATTTTACTCACATAGTGCGAGTTCAACTAGTGCAGTTTATAGCAGCACATCGGCGTCTTTCAGTGGTTGATTTATCTTATCATGCCGGAGCTCATCTGAGATCCTAAAAAATAAATTGCAGAGTAGTGTTGTTTACTATTTGGAACTAAAAACAAAAACTCTACAAAGAAAAATTGTTTATTTTTCCTTACTGTAACGTGTTTGACAGCTAAGGCCTCTGGGGAGGAAGGTCCAGAGCCAAGAAATACTCCATTTATTTATAGCACGTGCGTGCAAGAGATTTATTAGCAAAGTTCTTGATTAAATGTAGGAAAATTATAAAAAAATGAATTAATTGTTACAGTTCTGGTACAGTTCTATACAGTACTCTGCCACATAACCAAACAGGCCCACTTCTACGAGTGGCCTAAAAGAATGAAGTCGGTGTTCCGTCGACCCGACTTGAGATCTCAGCGACCCAAGTCTATCTTTTCACCACCAAGAAAATCGAGCCCTTGCTCGTTTCAGTCCTCTTCCGGAAAATCTCTCCCTGTTCTCCATCCTCGCTCTTTCTTTTAACCCCCATTGTCCTCCTACTGGGGGAGCGGGCAAGAGGCCTCTCCACGAATCCTCGTCAATTTTGTAGGTGGAGTCTATTTCAGTGAGCCATTATTGTCTCCTTACCTTTGTGGTCATTTCCTTTGTCGCAAGCGGCTTCTCAGGCTGGAGATAAATGACCCTATCCATCACTTCCACTAACGAGTAGTCCACAGGTGACAGCTTGGACTCCCGGCTCTCTTTGTCGGCGTTTTAACGAGATGTCCGGAGTCGGCAAGCTGGACTTCCCGCTGAGGCACCTGCTCTGTTCAGTGACCCATGGCGTGGGAAAAAAGTTACTGGTCGCTAATGATCTTGGGGGATCTTACATTACCTCACTCATGTTGAGCTGCCGCGTACACTTGCTATATGTCCTGCTGCTCTCGGCATATTATTATATATCTAAATCTAAATAATCTTTTCTGTGGTTTTTTTCCCGTGAAATTTCTACATTTACACATAACTGACAACCAGATAAATTATCTGTAAGTCTTCCCTCATCTTCTTCTGCCGAGTCTTCATCTGATACTACTGCAACATCAGGAGGTTCAATATAGATATCTTCCAAGTCCGAATCTGAGTTTAATTCATCAAATAGCAGAAGAGCTTCTTCTAGTGTTAAATTTCTGGAAAATGAAACTGTATTTCAAAATAATAAAATATAAACACGATTTAAATCTATACATAAAAACTGCCATAAGGAATAATATGCTAAAAAAATATAATCGAAATCACATTTTTTTTTATAACTCCATTTTAACGACACAAAACACTCCCCATTTTATACTTTTGGCTTTGGTTATTTTTATGAAATGAGCAATAGAAATACAGTTATTTTTATGCAAAACTTTCGTATTATTATTTTATACACATTTATTTTATAATTATTTCATTATATATAATAAAAAATTTAAATATACACTTTTAAATCATTTTTATATTTTCTAGAGCAAAAAAAAAAAAAAAAAAAAAAGAAAAGTTAAAAAAAAAATTTTAAAAAATTTTTTTTTTTAAAACCAAAAAAAAAAAAAAAAAAAAATCTGAGAAGTGACGAAAAGATAGTGTAAAAGCTTAGTGGTACCAAACGATACCAGTAACATTTCAATTCAAAATAAATGTACATAATATTATTATAGTTTTTTGAAACACTGTGAACGTAATATCTAATCATAAATGATAAATATTGTATCAAGCTTTCATTTCTATATATATATATCAGAAAAGATAGAAGGGTTGTACTTACTTTTTTCGATGCGTCGTTTTGTCATAGCCCAAAAATGTTCTTGTTTCTTCCGCTCAAAGTAAGACACTGACGTGTTGTTCACTTATATTATTATCTAGAAAGGATTTTTCACTCTCTTATGTGGCGCTATCTACTAACAAACAAGAAAAATATTTACATTACAACGAAGAAAATTGTAATATTTTAAACCTTTATTTCTGGTACCATATGGTACCGCTAGTCTTTCAAGGGTTAAATTTTAATTAATTAAAATTTCAAAAAACCGGCTCCGAGGTACACATTCCCACGCTCCAAAGTATGTTTGTGCCGAATTTCGTAGCTCTGGGTCTAGCGGTCTGCCCTGTAGAGCGCCAACACACACACACACATTCTCCTTTATTATTAGTAGAGATACACAAAACTGCCACCCCTCGGATTATAAGGCCGTTATAGAGAGACAGAGAGAGAAACTAATGGAATACGGTGATCTCTGTAATAAAAATTAAACAGTAGGCGACACAACCTCTTTGTATATTATTCCTGGTTAAGTATACATCGGAAATTCCGAAGTAACACCGGAGTAACCAGCTTGCCTATAACAGAAACTTTGACTGCAACTCCAGTTGGGATTATCACACAAATAGACAGCAACAAGTACTACACTATTTGATTAATTAGCAACAATACCGAAATTTGTCAGTTTCATAGAAACAGAGGAGGAATGAAAACGTAGCTCCCAAAACAAAACCCCCACCTCTCTGACAGCAATTATTGCAGTTGTGGTGGAATTGGCCCCGCACTTCACTCTGCCACGGAGTGTATTCTCACAGTGTCTTGGCATATGAAGAAGGCAGTGCCGAACCTCGAGCAAGAATGGCTGAAAAGAGTCGCCAATAACTTCGTCTCCAGGCATTAAATTCGTAAGACTGTTACATTCATAAGCGAAAACAGAGATCTTTTTCTGCCTCCCCAGCCTTCAACTTTCCAGCGAGCTGAGCCAAGAAGCTCCAAATTACCAGACATTCCCCCATTCCTGCAAAAAAAGAAAGGTTAAACAACATCTAAAGAAAAGAAGACTAGAAATTACGAAAGCTTGATATTTGCATATTTTTCTTTCACTCATATATACCTGTTCCTTTCTATAAAATTAAAGTGGTAGCTATCGCTATTGCATAAGTTTTTTAAAGTTCGTTATTATCATTCATATAAATTATAAATTTTATTGTTACTGCCATTTTTTTATGATGAGCTTCGAAAAGCATGTTGTACCTTAACTTTTAGAGGCCAGTGTGTATCAAATCGGCTAATGAGGAGCATGTGTACCAAGTTTCATCAAAATTCGGAAGTGTGGTCAGTTTTAGTTGCAGAAGAGTGGAAGTTTTTTGTTTAAAATGTTAGTGTGTCAAAGATATTTTGCTAAATATCACTAACAGGACCAGAGGAATGTATAAAAATTTAGACTTAAGTAATAGTAAAAATTTAGACTTAAGTAATAGTAAAAATTTAGACTTGGTTAATTAGTAATTTCTTCAGCAGTAAATTTATATACTTATATCTTACCTTATGGAATAACATAAAATATAATTGTTTACTTCATTTAAAGCATTTTTACTTTCTCGTATACGAAGTACACAAAGAGAAAGTATTGTAATCGTAAAAAAATTCGAACTCTTGATTTTGACGAATCTTCACGTTTTAGACCTCCCTGAGTCCGAAAAACACAATTTTGGAATTATGTCTGTCTGTCTGTGAACACGATAACTCGAAAACTATTAGAGCTACGGGGATGAAATTTGGTTTGTGGTCTTTACACATAATTTGTAGGTTTCTATCAAATTTTGGACAAAATGCGTCAACGGGAAGTCTGTCTGTCCGCGTTCTTGTGAACACTATAACTCAAAAACTTGAATAGCTAGATAGATAAAATTTGGTATGCAGTTTTATCATCAGGAATGTAGGTTGACTGTCTGTCTGTGTAATCGCATACTTTTGAACGCAATAACTTCTTAAAAAATTACTTTGATAAATGAAATTTGGTATGTGGCCTTCTTACCTTAATGGTAGTTTTGTGTCCAATTTTTGTCTCAATCGGTAAAAAAAGGTGTTAAAATTGCAATTTTCGATTTCTTTATGTTACACCCAGCTCTATTGGCAAACACGCCAGCTTTTAATTCCATTTCCTCGTTGGACAACCTTCGGAAATCGTGGCAAGACATTTCGCTTATTTTTTTCTCCACTGCGTTAGGGGTTCTTGTTCGTTTTACTGCCTTTTAGCTTATTTTTTCCTCTACATGTGTCAGGAGTATACGAGAAAGTTTAGGGGAGACCACTCCAGCTGGTTTATAACAACAGCAGCTTTAATAAAATCTACAGGACAGAAAGGGGCTTGGTTTCGATATAGTATATTATAAATGAAAATGAGCTTTTGTAGATTCTTAGAGTCTTCAATTTCATTTCATTTATTCTTTTGCAGCGCCTGTTGCATCCGCTCCCAGAACTCCAGTTCCGGACGACGATTCGCATCTAGACCCCATGGAACGTGCCATCCGTGCCCGCGTGCGAGAGGCGGACGAGAGGAAAAAACGCACGCTGGCCGCTTACGACATGGTTGCCAGGACCGGAGGAGCCGGACCTAAGACTGTCTTTCTAGAAGAATTCAGAAATATTGAAAGTAAGATGAATTCTAATTTATTCGTAAAACACCTACCTAATGCAAATGATAGATGAATTTTCAAATAACAAAAATATTTTCCCCTAGGTGATATGGAGGATATCAAACAATTTTTAAAAAATATCTCAAAAGTAAATAATTTATAGAAAAATAAGACTTCATTTAAAGTTAAAAAATAAATGACTTAGTTAATAGGAATGAAGATTAATGGCCTAAAAGGATCATTTTGAAGAATTTTGAAATATTGAAAGTAAGATGAATTCTAATTTATTCGTAAAACACCTACATGATGCAAATGACAGATGAATTTTCAAATGAAAAAAATCTTTTCTCCTAGGTGATATGGAGGATATCAAACGATTTTTTAAAAATATCGGAAAAGTAAATAATTTATTTAAATAATTTATAGAAAAATAAAAGACTTAGTTTAAAGTTAAAAAATAAATGATTTAGTTAATAGGAATGAAGATTAATGGCCTAAAACGGTCATTTTGAAGCATTTAGGAATATTGAAAGTAAGATGAATTCTAATTTATTCGTAAAACACTCACATAATGCAAATGACAGATGAATTTTCAAATGATAAAAATATTTTTCCCTAGCTGATATGAAGGATATCAAACGATTTTTAAAAAAATATCGGAAAAGTAAATAATTTATTTAAATAATTTATAGAAAAATAAAAGACTTGGTTTAAAGTTAAAAAATAAATGACTTAGTTAATAGAAAAGAAGATTAATGGTCTAAAACGGTCAATTTTAAGAATTTAGAAGTATTAAAAGAGTAAGATGGATTCTAAATAATTTTAAAAACTTTCTTATAATGTAAAGCGCTGATGGATTTTAGAAAGATCAAAAGCTTATTTCTGAGTGGAATAAAGAACATACAGGACCCTTTTAAACTATTTTTAAAAATATCGCAGGAAGTTAGTAACTATTTTTAATAACTTATGCTAAAAATTAAAAAAGTATATTAATGGCCCTAAAACAGTCATTCTAGATGAATTTTTAAATATTGAAAGGAGAATGGACTCTAACTTGGGTTTGCATAGACGCAGAAATTAACAGTAGAGAACAGATGAATTGGCAAACTTTTTCTTAGTTAATTATCTAAAACTTAATTATCTAAAATTGTGCTTGTAAGACGATCGATTTAGATTTTCTCGTTCTACGCATAGTTAAATTATTGAAGGATATGAAATAATGCATTTTAGACCATTGGCAGTTATTCCATTTACAGGAATGTATGACAACAGAATATTTGAGACTCATGAATAATAATGGCATTATTTTAATCAGTATCATAGTTTGTGATATAAATAAATTTTCATGCTAAAAAGGCATGTTATTCAACGTACTGATTATATGGCATGTACTAAAATAATCAGACGATAGAGAAAATTATTTCCTCATTCCAAAATATATATTACTTTAAAATGAAAAGATGGGATAGCGATCGGATAGATTTGATATACATTCTAGGCCCAATGCTACAGTGTTTTCGGGGCACAGAGGCCTGGTGTTAAAGTCCTGGCTTTGGCTTTGTTTAAACTAGGTTCCCAAGGAGGGGGGCACCGAGAGTTCACAGATGAGAAGCCGCCGGTTAAGTAAGCGGGTTCTCGCTTTTCTGGTGGGTACAATAATGGTGTGGGATCGAGTTACCTCCTTCGGGAGGGGTTGGGCCGTGGCCGGTGATTGGCTATTAGGATTCCGACCTTAGTTCCTGACTACTCCGTGCCGTGGCGCCGGTCATTCAAAAACCCTGGTACGGCAAATGGCATGTCACTGGTAAATCTTTATACTAGGATTTTTTGCCTATCTTTAGGTATAGCTGTAGTTTATTTGAAGCTCTTATGATCACTCATTTACCCTATGCATTGTTCTGAATAAGGATACTTTAATTCTAGCCACTCGATGTGTGATATTTCTTATTTAGTTTAAATGATTTTTTTGTTATCCAGAGTGAGTTTGACCTATTCTGCCAAACGAAAGAGGGTGATAGAAGAGCCTATGGGGATCTTAAAACACTATAGCAACCCTGTCCCATCTCTAACCGTTTGCAAGTTAGGGCGGATACAATGATTTTGCTCAAAATCGTGGAAAAATCCAAATTTAAAAAGTTTTGGACAGATTTACACGCTAAGTAAGCACACATTCTGAAAGAGCAGTTAAAGTCCTTTAAGATGACACCATTTTCATCAAAATACATGGATTTAAAGCCGAGTTATAAGCGCCGAAACGTTGGCGAAATTCAAAATCGAATTGTTGCCAATTTTTTTAATATTGAATATCGCAAATACTGTACAAGCTACAGTTGGTCAAATTTACCAAAAACCTGTCCATTCCATCAGCTTTCGAATGAGCTCACCATAAACCATATCAGTGTTTTATTTCAGGAGAAATTCAGTTTTTCGTTGGCAATACATCACTGAAATCGGTGTTCGTCGAAAGAGACATTCGACAAAAAGTCGCCAAGCAAAACGACTGTGGATAAATGGAATGTATGCAAATCCGCCACTATGAACTCTTTCTTATATGCAAATAAGTTGGAACACGTCTGCATATCCGAAAGAGTTCATAGTGGCGGATTTGCATACGTTTCATTTATCCACCATCGTTTTGCTTGGCGACTTTTTGAAAAATCTATTTCGACGAGCACCGATTTCAGTGATGTATTGCCAACGAAAAACTGAATTTCTCCTGAAATAAAACACTGATATGGTTTATGGTAGACTCATTCGAAAGCTGATAGAATGGACATGTTTTTGGTAAAGTTGACAAATTTTAGCTTGAACGGTGTTTACGGTATTCAATATTAAAGATTTTGGCGATAATTCGATTTTGAATTTCGCCAACGTTTCGGCGCTTGTAACTCAGCTTTAAATCCAGATATTTTTATGAAAATGGTGTCATCTTAAAGGACTTTAACTGTTCTTTCAGAATATGGACTTTTTTTATGGACTAATGTAGATCTGCCAAAAACTTTTTAAATTTGGATTTTTTCACGATTTTTAGCAAAATCATTGCATCCGCCCTAACCTGCAACCAGTTAGAGATGGAACAGGGTTGCTATAGTGTTTTATGATCCACATGGGCTCTTCTATCACCGTCTTTCGTTTTGTCAAACTCACCTGTATAGTATAGGAAAATTAATTCTTTATGTATAAAATTATGTAAAATTAATATTCGACTTTTACAGATTATTGAAGTTATTTTAATTAATTATCTTTTTCTTTCAGTGAACGACAAGCCCAAACCAAAATATGACCCTTGCTTCCGAGGCGGACTCAAGACATAGATTATCTCTCTCAAGAGAGGTTTAAAAATGGTCAGTTTACCTAGAACTTTTCACTCCTTTCATCCCTATCTATACAACAAGCACCTGTTCACATTGACAGAAAGTGAAATAAATTAGAAAAAATGGCATATCGGTAATATTGAGTCAAAATAAAATATTACAACTCTGTATTTTGATAATGATGATGAAAAATCATGTACAAACTGTATTAGTATTTTTGTCAATGGCATATTTTTTATTAAATCTGTAGAATAATTTAATTAAAATAAAAAAAAGGTTTTTCAAAATGGGTGATTGCTTCTTTTCTTGATTATACAAAAGGACTTGAGAAAACTTGAAAATTCGATTTAAACCTAGAAATGGGATATAAATTGGGCTATTACTATCGTAACATAAACAAAACTCTCATTAGCCACATATCAAATTTCATTTACCTTGCGTTTTGGAGTTAACGCATTCACTGACACGTGAATATAAATCAAGAGACGGTCAACCATTTGTCGGGTTTGGTTCAAAATTTGATACAAATCTACAATTTTCATAACAAAATCACATGCTAAATTTTATCCATCCATCTCTCTGCATTATTCATCTATAAGTGTTCCCATTATTATTGAGGAAAAAATTCAAGGACTTTTCCAGGGCTTTCTAAGACATTTTAAAGAAAATTCAAGGACCATAAAATAACATATTTTAGACATAAAAATGCAAATGATGAATTTAAATCAAATTAATCATTTGCATCTTTATTATTGAAATTTGAAAACTGAAACGGTTCTACAATTCTAATGATAAACTGTGTACCAAATTTTATCCACCTAGCTATTTAAGATTGAGTTATCGTGTTCACATGAACACAAACTTCCCTGACTCTATGAAATTAAATAACATACATTTTGAAAACAGATTTCATTGCAGAGAAAATAGGTTATTGATGTTTAAAACAAAATACTGTTCAAATCTATCAGTTACTTTAAAAATACATTAAGATAATTGCAGGATTATTTACTCGAAATAGCAATACCCTCAGTAGCTTTTACTGTATTGTCAAATAAAGCTGTCTTTCAATATAAGAAGAAAGAAAAGATTGATGATTGTCAGCACTCCCAAACAAACACCCTTTTTCTGGTGACGGAATTCTCAACACAAAACCAAGTCACAAACTGGTTTTTTCTTCCGCCCCCCCCCCGTAAAAAAATATATGATGGTCATTTTGGTTATTTTCAAGGACCCATCGGAAAATCAAGTACTGTTCCAAGGCCCTGAGTAAGGCAAATAAAATTCAAGGAGTTTTCAAGGAACGTGGGAACCCTGTCTATCATGTTCACACGGACGGACAGAGAGGAAGACTCCTCGCAACCAGATTTAGCAGAAATCTACAATTTTGGTGTATACAGAAAACACACTAAAGCAACTTTTATGTCTTTCAAGGACCTTACGTAAAATGACGTATAAATTAAAAGACGTATAACATACTAAATTTTATCCATCTATCTCTTTGCATTATTCATCTGTCATGTTCACATGGACGGACACAGAAGAAGACTCCTCGGAAACGGATTTAACAGAAATCTACAATTTTGGTATGTTCATACCAAATGCAGTAAAGCAACTTTTATATGTTTTTCAAGGACCTTACGTAAAATGACGTATAAATGAAAAGAAGTATAACATATTGAATTTTATCCATCTATCTCTTTGCATTATTCATCCATCATGTTCACACGGACGGACAGAGAGGAACACTCTTCGGAAACAGATTTAGCAGAAATCTACAATTTTGGTGTATACAGAAAACACACTAAAGCAACTTTTATGTCTTTCAAGGACCTTACGTAAAATGACGTATAAAAGAAAAGAAGTATAACATACTAAATTTTATCCATCTATCTCTTTGCATTATTCATCTTTCATGTTCACACGGACGGACAGAGAGGAACACTCTTTGGAAACACATTTAGCAGAAATCTACAATTTTGGTGTGTACAGACCAAATGCAGTAAAGCAACTTTTATATGTCTTTCACGGACCTTACGTAAAATGACGTATAAATGAAAAGACGCATAACATACTAAATTTTATCCATCTTTTCTTTCATTACTCATCTGTTATGTTCACATGGACGGACAGAGAGGAAGACTCCTCGGAAAAGGATTTAACAGAAATCTACAATTTTAGTGTATACAGACCAAATACATTAAACCAACTTTTATATGTCTTTCACGGACCTTACGTAAAATGACGTATAAATGAAAAGACGCATAACATACTAAATTTTATTCATCTATCTCTTTGTATTATGGCCCGTCATATTGACGTGCGTCGAATTATCGCATTTTTAGGCTTATAAACTAAAATTAAATCTTTAATTAGTTTTATAATTTGACACAAAAATGGCGTAGAATCCATAAGCATCTCGAGTATTATATGCCTTCTTAGATGAATGAAAACGACAGCCCCTTTCCAAAACAGGACGGGCCATCTTATTAAATAGCAAAGATAATGCGAATCTTAAGGGTTTGTTAAAGGAAGGTCGAATAAGTGCTTCATCATCTTAAATTATCACCAGACAATTCGTCTTCTCTCAATACAACAATTGTGAGTAATCACGATATCTTTATCATAGTTCACATTTTTGAACGGGAAAAATGACGTTTAACAGAAGCTCTTTATAATTACAATTGTTTGCGTCTTATTCGTCGAATTGAGCGGACTGTATCCATTATTTAAATATATAGTTTATTTACAATATATACAGGATGTTCCAATATATACAGATTTGATTTTGGTAGATGCTGCCTGTTGGCAAGTTGAGTATGCTCATGCAAGAGCTACAATAGAACATGGTGACAGATCACACATGAACTAAATGCGTTCTCGCTGAATACATAGAAACTGATGTTACACATTATCCATGCGTTACTCCTGTGGTAGAGTAGATATGCGTTTCAATAGATAATGAAAACATGATGTGATAATACATGGGCTAGCTGCGATGCTCATACCACATGCATATATGAAAACCAAACGACTTCTGCTAACTCTGTCAGAGATACAATATGGCGGTTGACATAAAAACCAATCCCACTATAGGCGCCTATGGGAATGTCTTTTACCACGCCAAGTTGATCATTGTGTCCGCTAGGGTTTCCGTGTTTGGTTTGATTGGTGCAAAACAGATTTTTCTTCATCGTGTTTTGAAAACCATCCATCTTTATTTACAATTAACAACTAATAACAAATTATTTTCAACTTTAATTCTTGCTCATATTAAGCACATTTGTAAGTATTTATGTATTTGAATATTTTTCTAACTTATGCATATTAGATTATTTACTTTAGCAAAGAATTATACACTATATACTTACAACAGACTATATTAATAACAGATAGCATATCTCGGTCGTCGAAATAGAAAAACTTTACAAAGCATTTCTCGCCAAAAAAAGCGAAATATCGGCAAATATTGGCATCGAAAACACTCCCCATAAGCGTCTATAGTGGGATTGGTCTTTATGCTGGCGGATGGCGGCGTCAAAGGGTTGCTATAAGTTAGGAAAGGAACCAAACTAGTAGTTGGCGCGAACAACAATGAATACGAATGAATCGGGATTGTTTGGAAACGACGCATAAAATGAGAAACGTGTAAACGATGCTTTACTATACCAAATTTCACCCGTCTAGGTCGTTGCGTTCTCAAATTATCATGTTCACAGACAGATATAATCCAAAAAATGGTTTGGGGGACAGAGGGAGGTCTCAATCGTGGGAATACATTAAAATCTCGTCGAATTTTATGACGATTACAATATTCAATTCGCATATAAGAAAGTAAAAATGAACATTTAAAAAAAATTGGCGTTTTTAGTGTTACATCACAATAATACTCGAATGAATTTTTTAAATAACGATCTTTCGACACATTTACTTTATTAGTAACGCGACTTTCGTCAAAATAATAATAAAAATACTTTTATAAAATAATTAACCATTCTTTTTAATCCTCATCGCATTTCAAAATTGCAAGGAGTTCCAATACTTATTAGTTTTATTCAAATAGAACTTTGGCTAAAATTGCAGACGATTAGAAAATATTTGAATAAAATCGCGAACATGTGTACCAATTTTCAAAACTATACGATTGAGTGGGTTTTTTTTCCACAATCTTTCGTTGACTGGACTAACAACTACGATTTTGTTACAGATCCATCCACTTTGAGACAAGTTACCTCAGAAACTGTAAAAGCTAGAAGAAAAATAAAAGCTTGTATTCATAAGGAATTTTAAGCTCTTTAATTTGTTAGATCAATTGTAATTTTAAAACTGAAGAGTTATCGAGATATTCAAGAAAAACTGAATAAGGGGTCGAAATCCAATACAGTGGCGCCCGCCCCCCCCCCCCCCCCCCCAGGACCGAGGACTTTTAATATGTTCATTAGGAGTCCCTCACGAACATGTGTACCAATTTTCAAAACTATATGATTTAATGTTTGTTTCAACCCCATTTTAGGCCTACGTTGACTGGACTATAAGCATTATCTTGGATCTATCTTACCCAGGATTCCTTCCCCGAATTCTTCCTTTTCATTGGTTTTCTTTCTAGATACAACCGTTAAAAAAACTTTATGACTATGCTTTCGATATCGTATTCAACGTCTGGGGAAACAAAAAAGAAAAGAAAAAAAAGAGAATATTTTCTTTGCACTTCTCGAAAAAATTAAGCACTTTTTAAGGACCGTTTTCTCAAAATTAAGCTCTTTTTAAGGACCGTTTTCTCAAAATTAAGCTCTTTTTAAGGACCGTTTTCTCAAAATTAAGCTCTTTTTAAGAACCGTTTTCTCAAAATTAAGCACTTTTAAGATGCTTAAAAATGGTTTTCAAATTTAAGCACTTTTCATGACGCTACGCACCCTATACTACTACCGCAGACTTATCAATAGGACCTATGCTTCATGGGAAATGAAACGAACGATTACAATCCGGTCTTTCTTATGATGTTTCTCATCTGATACAGCGCGTACGAGTGGACAAAAAAAATTCTATTCATTATTAACATGAAAAATGAATTATGCATAAAATTTGATACAGTACGCAGCGAAGGGTTAACATGACAATGTTCATAGGCTGAATACTATCTGTGAATTGAATGATACGTCATGCAAAAATTTTTCAAAACACTCTATAGGGCAGACCATTGGACAATGGTTGTCAAATTTGGAAAGCAGTTACTTCCGGATAGTAGGTGCTCACGAAAGGGTATTTCAAAATTTTAATTAATTAAATATTAATTGAAATTTTAGCTTTCTTCCAATAACTTTGGAGCATATTATCGCACAAATACCATTCCTAACTCACTTTTAAATTTTTTAAAAAATTAGCCTTTTAATAATACCACTTTAGCTGCTGTGAAATTTTTTACAAATGTTTTTAAACTCAATTTCGTAACAATGCTTTTCTTTTACATAACCACATGTAACAAAATAGCAAGATTGTGAATAATCAGTGTGAATATTTAAATAGCTTTCATGCGATTAAGCAAAAAAAAAAAGAGGAAGAATTTTCAGTTTATTATTAAAAGGGGGTGTAATGGTTTCTCATGTGTGTGATTTTATATCCAATTTCAATGATAATCCAGTTTGTCTTTTTATGATGAATTCACAACACACACATAAACACCACGACGACGAAACATATAAAAATGGAAGCATCACATAGAGTCGTATCAAAATCTACACCCGCTTAGGGATAGGGTCAGTAGGAATCTGAAGGTGAATCCCTTCGGGGGAGGGGATGACACTTCTAATTTTCCCTTTCTAGGGATTACCGTAGCCAAGTTGCCGGGTGTAATGGAGCTTGAACGTCGTTCTGATACTGCTTATTTTAAAGACAAATAAATAAGAAAATATCGTGAATCCCCCATAAAACAGCGCGATCTTTGCCAGTGGCGGTGATTGGGTGGAAAAAGTGATAGGGATAAAAAAAATTATAGACATCTAAAAGACCCGAGAGTATAGGGGTAGATAATAAAATTTAGTTAAAAAAGTGGCTATTTTCTCGAACATTGTTGCTTTTTTATGATTCCTAGTCTTAGGCAGCTAAAATTAAATAAAAATTTAATTTTTCTCTGAAAGAGTAGGGGAGAGACTGCCCCCCCCCCGACTGGACACCACTGATCTTTGTCAACCAAGTTAGAGCATTTCCGCACTGCTTAATTTAAGACTACGTCACTGATTATTAACTAATGTTTTAACATATTTCAAAGCATTGGATGTTTTTTTTTCAAAAGAAAACATTGTTTTTAGGCTGGTATTCTTTTGGTAAATTGGGTGATATGTTATGCACAAAATGCAATAGCGGATACAATCAAGTCTAGATAAGGAAGCCTACGACATTGTCATCCTACTATGTTTCGTATTAAAGGTTCGAATATCTCACCTTTTCTTTCTAAGAGAGAGAAAAAAAGATATTGACAAATATTGAGCACTCCGTAGTCACATGGCATGATTTCCGATGATTCTTGGCATGTCTAAAATCTGTAGATTTTGACAAAGAATCAGACTCGTGTATGCATGGATAGTATACCAGCCTCTACACTATCCGGACGACTACAATTGAAAAAATACCAAATATTAGCCAATGCATGCTCATTTTTGGTTTTGACCAAGAATGGGACTCGTGTATGCAAGGCTAGTATCCCGGCCTCTACACTATCCGGTACGACATTTGAAAAAATACTAAATATAAGCCACATACTCATTTTTGGTTGCAGAATTTGCATGAAACAAAGACACCCATAAAAAAAGCAATTTAAAAAGTTTTTAATTGTATAACATCAACTATTTTTTCTTACAACCGAATAAATAGCATTTTCAGAAAAAATATAAAACATAAGAAACAAAGCTTATTTTACAGCGTGTAAAGCATAAAAGGTAGAGGTGTTACTACACCAACTCCATGTTCTAGTCAGAGGATTGTACAGCATTCCTTCTACAGATACTATCCGACAATTTGAGCCTTCCAACATTTCACTTAATTCACTTGATTTAATAAATTTATTCCAGTCATGAGTCCCTCTGGGAATAACGTTTAAAACATATTCTGCGACCAAAATGGCTGCAAAATAAGATACTGTGGTGCGGTTAATAGTCGTAAAAAATAGCGATCCGCCTTCTTTAGCAAGTTCCACACAACATTTAACAAAAGTTGGTACATCAGCCACATGTTCAATGACTTCGCTGCAAACGACGGCGTCAAACTGGCCAGGGGAAACTTTAGCAAAATTTTCAATGGTATCACAGACATAATTCAGTCGAGTTTTGATTTCTTCATCTTGCGAAGCATGTTCTTTTGCAGCTTCAGTGTTCTCTAGCCCGGGATCAAGTCCAGTGACTTGTGCACCAAGCCTTGCCAAAGGTTCAGCGAAGATGCCTCCACCGCAACCAACATCGATAATCTTGTATCCTTCGAGAGGCAGTGGTTTTTTAACTGCAACTGCAGATCCATCTAAAATGCCATCTCTTACAAAGGGAACTCTCAAAGAATTCATCGTGCATAATGTACTATGTGGGTTGCTCCACCACCTATCAGCTTTCCGAGTGTATTTTGAAACTTCTTTAGGATCCACTGTTGAGACTCCCAAAGTTTTGGGAGCAGATCTGGAATTCTTGGCAGAAAAGGGTTGCCACAAAAAATTGATCAAACCAGAGATTATAGACCATAATCGTGTGGCCATCTGCAAATGAACAATAAAGATAGGAATATCTTACAAAAGATGCGAAACAGAAACATCTACTTTACAAATCACATTTCATTTTAAACCATAAACAAGATTGTGCAGCAACTGTTGTAAGTTGTTTACTATCTCCTACCCCTAGGTAATTTATTTATAATTTTGAGTTGTTCTGCAATTAACACCCATTTCTTTTTGAATTAATTTTTTTGAAAAACACTCAAGTTTTATAATTTCTTTAAACTAACAAACACAATGCATTTCTGCCTACCTTATGCAGTAAACTAAACCTAGCAGAGAACTTTTTATGATAAACTTGAAAGGATAAAGAAGCATATAGAATTTATATCCAAGGAACAAGAATGGAAAACCCATCATATGGTCTTGCTTAACTATCAAAGTTAAAAGTTTATCTCAATATAACAATGTTGTTTTAGAAATCCCTCCATTATAAACTGGATTCATACCTCTCAAAGATCTTTCAAAGATGATGATAATTTGATTCTTTGTTTGATTTAGGAAGCTACTATTAGAATCATTAAATTAGAGGACTATACAGGGTCTTTAAGGTCATGTACAAATTTCATGAATTGATCCATCAGTTCATGATGAACAATTTTTTCGTACTTGTATCCAGAAATACAATCACACGGTGATAAAGCAATGTGAGCGACACACAAAGAAAGGAAGTAGATAGTGACATTAAACATGACTTTATTAACAAATAAAATGAAGCAATATTTTCTGGCAGATTATGGAAAAATCATGGTTGCAAAGCAGGACGGGTAATGTGGAGTTTACGGTACCCGCCTACTTCGATCCTCTTACGATCGATCGCCAACTCTTTGCCGCCAAGAACAGAGATGAGAGAACATTTGTTTTGGTTGCGCAATAATATTTTTAATGAGTGACATGCCCACATGCACAAAATTAATCTTTTCATCTATGTTTTGCGCATCACGCCATATTGCACCTCGTTTCGATTGGAATGTTTTGTTCATCTCGTCGATGTGACTGGTCGATTAATTCGAATTTCAATAAAACTTCGTTTGGAATTCTTCGGTTTGAATATTGGTTCAGTTCTGTGTATTTTATTCTGTGTCTTTCGATTCTGAATGAATAAGCGAAGATATGAGTATTCCCCTATGCTGAAATCGAAGGTGCTGATGTTTTTAAATTTAAAAAAAAAATTTGCTCGGTACACGCTTGAAATGCCGTAGACACTGCGTGGGGAAATTCTCGTTTTCGGAATTTTTAAAAAAACCTAGATTCCTAATGTTCAATTAAAAATTAGAAGCTACTAGTTTCATGCTATGCTGAATGCGAAGGACCTGATGTTTTTTTAAGTTAAAAAAATCTGCCTGGTACACACTTGAAATGCCGCAGTCATTGCGTGCTCAATCTCTCCTTTTCAGGTGACACATGCGCAAGAGAGCAATAAAAAGCGTACTGAACATCCAAAACAGTATTTGGCGACGGCACAAAAAATTGCGCCAAGAAAAATTGCCGAGAAACAAGTGGTTACCTTAAACTCCACATTCACCATGTTAACATGGGTTCTCAGGTCTGTTCAAAATGGGCAGCAGTGTCATAAACACATGACACTGCTTCACCAGTCCTAGTGATGAACTCGATGTCCAAGGTTATGGGTATCTCATATATCAGGGACTTCAAGTATTTATAGAAGAAAAAAATCCAAGAAATAAGGAGTCTGTGCTTTCAGTACATGTGTACTGCAGTTCATCTACTGCCATCCATGTAAAGCACAAACACCAGTTCCTTATAATTATATATACATCCTTCCCCTTGCAATATCCAGACTGAAATTATCCAGCCTCATGCTTTCTAACAAACATCTTATAGCAGCTTTGAGACACAACTTCCTCAGCTAAAACATCATCACTGTCTGACACTCAAAGTCTGTGCGAAACCTTCTGGGATACACTGTATAGTAAAAACATCAACATAGATTTTTCTCATTGACCACTGGCTTGATAAATAAGAGCACAAGCATCGATAAAATATTTGACACGGCATTTTCTGATGTGGCCTTGATTACTTTCAAATGTCAGCATATTCCACTGGAATCTTATGTATCTGGACTCAAATGTATAAAATACTTCTTTTCAATAATAATACTTCTAAAATGCAGAAGTAAGTTAACCAAGCTCATGCCTATCTCACATTTCTCAGGAGAAGGTTGAGAAATAAGCATCATGGGATATCAGACGAGTCTATTTTGATAAGTATGAGACAACAACACAATCATCTATACTAACAATAAAGCAGAATGTGTGTGTGTCTGTTGGCTTTCTACAGGACAGACACCTTCCAGCGGTCTGTCTTTTGGAACGTAATTTGGTATCTAATTGGAACAAACATTATTTGGAAAGTGAGAATGTGCACCTCTGATTATTTTTTTAATTCTAAGTAGAATTTTATTTAATTAAAAACTAAGCAAAATTTTGGTCGTTTTTTCCTTATAACTTCCAAAATTAGTACAGTGCAAATATAATTTTTACACCACTTGAAAGTTAAAAAATGTATCTTTTTAATGATATCAATTCAGTTGGCGTACTATTTTTTCTCTAATTTCAATAAAATTTAAAAATATTTTTAGGCATAATTTACAACAATACTTTTCATTGTTGCAAGCCAAGATAAATGTCCTAATGGATTGTACTTCCTTTTTTTTATTTCATCAGCTTTTCTGTGAAATCTGTAAACAAAGTCCTGTAAGATAGTAAGTTTATCAGGAAATATATCCAGTAAGCTGAATGATTATGATTTCTATGTTTTGATTCTTTTTATCAGCATGTCTAAATTCAGCTAACATACTGCTGGGCATAGAATGTGCTGCACCATTTTTATGTTGAGATTAAATGCATATTTTGCCTGTGAAATAAGAAAGTTAAGTTGGTGCCGACAACTTGCAATTAGATGTTAAATAACATCAGGGGTGGATCCAAGTTTTTTTTAGGGGCGCAGCACTGAACCGTTGTTGAGGATACACTCTTGGCAGCCCCTTGGTTCATCTGGGCGGTCAGTTGCTCAACAGTTGCACGTCTATTCGCCCGAACGCATCTCCGTAGCCTTCGTTCGCCTCTGTCATCTATAGCCCGTGGTACACCACATGTACCACGCCGCTGATTTTGGATAGTGCCATGCAAAACTACTTTTACCATGGCGACACGCGAACAGTTCACAAAATTAGCCGTTTCCGAAATGCTTCCACCCTTGGCTCGAAAGCCAGTAATCATGCCCTTTTGGACGTCGGATAAATCGCTACGTTTCTGCATTACGCCAACGATTGAAATGCTTTCCGATGCCCTTTATATACACTCCAATGCACTGTGCTGCCACCTGCCTTCTATGATTGGTTATTTCTCGTTGACGTCGAAAGTAGGTGGTGGTCACATTAATGTGACTGGACTGTGTATTTTGTGCAATGCCTCATTCAGAAACTTTTAAAAAAGAAGTCAGATTAAAAAAAGGGGCCGTTTTTGTTAATTTGAATATGTGAAGGGTCCGTTTTTATGAATTTGAATTTTGTGAAGGGAGCGTTTTCATGAAGTGGAATTTTGTGAAGGGGGCGTTTTTATGAAGTGCAATTTTATGAAGGGGCCGTTCTTATGAAGTGGAATTTTGTGAAGGGACCGTTTTTATGAACTGGAATTTTGGGTAGGGGCCGTTTTCATGAAGTGGAATTTTGTGAAGGGGCCGCAAAACGGCCCCAATTTTCGCCTGGATCGAACCATGACCATGGATAGTTACTTGACTCTTTAAGGGACATTCAGGTAGACAACGAACACAACAGGTGCAAAGCTAGTAAAAGAGCATGGATTAAATGTCTATTAAAATTTGAAATTCCTTTATGAAGGGAACCATGGATATTAAATTATGCCTTCAATTAAAATTATATTCCCAGTGAACAAGTTGGTTGCCGAAGGCGGCTAGTATATTGTTACTAACATGGAAAGTCGCTTTTCAGCAATGTTAGTCTTATGGTTGGGAAAAGAGTTTTACAAGGTTAAGCATGGAAAAACGGGCAGCGGCTGTTCCGGTATCCCTGCCCTTGGCGATCATTTTGGCGACTTGGCGACAAATAGATGATTCCAGAAAATGCAACCCTTTTCTCGATAGCCCTATTAGAAAAGGGAATACGCTTGAATAAACGAGAAAACTCCATGTGACGTCACGGCCTGTCGGAGAGAGTTTATAAGGACCGCGTTTGTATCAGAGGCAGTCGTGTTTTATTCACTGGAACGACTTTAGAGTTTCGTCTGCATTGCGAGCTAGGAAGCTGGTGAGCTGAGCGCTATTGAAAGTGCTGTTGTTGTCGTTATTAGTTGTTTGCTGACCGTTTGTGTTGCTAAATATCAAAGTGCTGAACTGTTACTATCTGTGAATTGCTGTCTGTTTACGTTGCTGATCTGTGCAAGAACTATTGTTTCCTGTACCAGTGCTAATCGAGGAAGAAAAGAGTGAAGTGCAAAGGATGATCGAGGAGGTTCTGACAAGGTTCAAGGGAAGCTCGGTGACGTGGAGAAGAGGCTCAATGATCTTGAAATTAGACCAGACAATTTTCCAGCAAGTCCAGAAGTCATGTATTCCAGACCAACGGTCAAATCCCTGACATTTGACGGACAAACGTCTTGGACAGTTTCAAAACTCAGTTTGACGTTGTGAGCTCTGCGAACGGATGGGATAATCGTGTTAAAGCCAGTCGACTTGTGGCCTCTCTCCGAGGATCAACGGCGGAGGCTCTTCAAGGAATACCTTCTGATAAGTTGACGGATCTTACGACCATCGAGAATGCTCTAGAATCCCGATTCGGAAATAGTCACCTTACGCAATTTTATAGGAGTGAATTGAAGACGAGACGGCAGAAGCCAGGAGAAAGCCTTCAGATATTCAGATGTGGAGCGACTAATGAGCCTGGCCTACGCCGAGTGCCCTCAGGATGTCCAGGACAGCCTAGCAGCACAGTACTTTGTAGACGCTATCAGGGATGAAGATGCTCAACACGCAACAAGGTTGATGGATGCGAAAGACTTGAAATCAGCTTTCGCATATAGCATGAAGTATGAGGCTGCGAAAACTGTTTCCAAAACATCCCGAAATGTAAGATCAATAGAGATAGAGAACGGTACTGGGAAAAAAGATGAAAAATTCGACTGTTTACTGAAAACTTTGGAAAAATTATTAAACAGTCATGTTGCTGGAAAGAAGAACACTCCTCGACGAAATCCGAACGTGACTTGCTAGAAGTGTAGCAAAAAAGGACACGTACAGAAGGAGTGCCAAACGATTTCGCCCAACCTGGAAAACTAACGTATGGCCGTCTCACGGGCGAAGGCTGCCTTTTCTCAATAAAGCCTCTGAAGAAGGACTGAAAATTTCCTCACTTTACGGAGGAAGAAATGGACTCTACTATCTATTTGAGGTATCCATTGTTTGATGTTGGTGGACACCGATGCCAATGTCACTCTCGTAAGAATAGACTTTGCCCAGAAATTGAAGGATAAATTTATTTACACGACTTCTAACATTTCTTTAAAGACCGCTACTGGTGAAAAGGCGGAGATACACGGAAAACTTGATGCAGCAATTGAATGCGGATCCAGAAAATTCCAAAACAGAATCTACGTAGCTGATATCACCGATCCCTGTATTCTCGGTCTAGATTTTCTACAAAATTTTAACTTCAGGGTAGATCTGGGGAAGAACGAGATACGGACAGGAGGAGAGGAAATTCCTTTGTTTTCAGCCAGTGCAGAGCATTCAAAGTTATACTCTGTATTGGCCAAAGAGAAAACTATTATACCAGCAAGATCGGAATGTCTTATCCAGGGAGTCCCAGAAGTTTCTGGAAAATTCAGATACGCCGTTACGGACTTTCATAGTCAAATTTCCCAGAAAGGTGTCCTTGTGGCGGCCACACTCGTTGATTTAAAAAGAGAAGCCATCCCCGTTCGAGTTCTGAATCTGGACAATAAACCCAAGACCGTCGACAAAGGGGCTGTTATTGCGACGTGTGAGCCAGTGGTGGATATCGTTGCTCGTCCTCAAGAATTTTCCTAATCACTACGCCTCCCGTCAATCTTGGAGAATCTTGAAGGGCTTAATGAAGAACAGCGAACAGCAGTGAGGGAATTGCTTCAAGAATTTCAGAACTTGCTTTCTACTAGTGACTCTGATGTCGGCCGGTGCAATATGACTCAACATAGAAGTAATACAGGTAATCATCCACCAATCAAGCAATATCCAAAACGTTTGTCTCTTGCAAAGAAAGAGGAAGCGGAGCGCCTAGTTAAAGAGATGGTAGATAACGGAATAATAGAAGAATCGTCAGGACCTTGGGCTTCGCCTATTGTGCTTCTTAAGAAGAAAGATGGATCGACACGTTCCTGTGTTGACTACAGGAAGTTAAATGAGATTACGATAAAGGACAGTTATCCTTGACCACGGATAGACGACACTCTGGATGCTTTGAACGGAAGCCAATGGTTCTAGACATTAGACTTGAAAAGTAGATTCTGGCAAGTCTAGATCCAACCTGAAGATAAAGAAAAGACATCCTTCATCACCGGACAAGGATTCTGGCAATTTAAGGTAATGCTTTTCGGACTTTGCAACGCCCCTGCTACATTCGAAATATTAATGGAGACAGTATTGAGTGAACTGAAGCCTGCTTAGTGTATCTTGATGGCATTATTATAGTAGGACGAACATTTGAAGAACATCTTAATAATATTCGTAAAGTATTCCAGAGACTGCAAAAAGCTAACCTCAAGCTAAGTACAAAGAAATGTAGATTCTTACGAAAGGAGGTTTCTTATCTTGGACACATAATTTCAGCAGACGGAGTTAAAACCGACCCAGAAAAGACTAAGACGGTAGTTGATTGGCCTCGTCCAGAGACAGTACACGATCTTCGAAGCTTCCTCGGACTTTGCACCTATTACCGGCGTTTTGTAAGGAATTTCTCTGCAAAAGCAAGACCCCTACATAAATTAACTGAAGCTAGATCAAACTTTAATTGGACCGAAGAGTGCGAGAAATCTTTCAATAGTCTAATACAGGCTTTGACAACGTCCCCTGTCTTGACCTATCCCCGGACTGACAAGGAATTTATCTTGGATACGGATGCTAGTAATGAGGGAATAGGAGCCGTGCTCTCTCAGAAGATTGGAAACGAAGAGTGTGTCATCGCTTACTTCAGCAAGAGCTTGGGTAAGCCAGAAAGAAATTATTGTATCACGCGTAAAGAATTACTAGCCCTTTGTGAAATCTATCGAGCATTTCCATCACTACCTATATGGACGGAAATTTCTTCTCCGGACTGATCGTGCTTCCCTTAGATGGCTTTTGAATTTTAGGGAACCTGAAGGCCAGATAGCTCGCTGGATCCAAAGACTTCAAGAATATGACTTCGAAATCCACGGAAATGAATACGCTTTCTCGAAGACCCTGTAGAGAGCGCTTCAAACATTGCACGAATGCAGAGAAAAGTTCGGAATGGAAAAAGAAATGTTCGTGAAAGTTTTAACAACCGAGAATCCCTGGGCTTAAAGTGAGATCCAAAAAGCACAACTGGAAGATCCTGCTATTAGGCCAATTCTAGAAAAGAAATTAAATTCGGAAGATCGACCATCTTGGCAAGAAATCGCCCGGAGAGTCCTGCAACAAAACGATATTGGGCTCTTTGGGACTCCTTACACCTTAAGGATGGTGTTTTATATCGTAAGTGGGAGAGTGACGATGGAAGCTCTTGGCATTGGCAACTAATTCTCCCGAAAAGCAGAATTCAAGAAGTTCTGTGAGAGACTCATGACAGCGCAAGTGGAGGCCATTTTGGAGTTATGAAAACTTTGAGGAACACTCGAGAGCGATTCTATGGGGATAGACTTCGCTCCGACGTCGAAAAATGGTGCAGAGAATGCCACGCTTGCGGAGCCTGAAAAGGACCCAAAACATGATCTAAAGGCCGTTTAGAGCGCTATAATTTGGGCGCAGCTTTCTAAAGAATGGCTTTAGATATTTTAGGACCTTTTCCTGTAACGACAAAGGGCAATCGATATGTCCTGGTATTGATGGTCTATTTTACTAAATGGCCAGAAGCAATCCCCATTCCAGATCAGGAAGCCTCGACTGTGGCCGAAAAACTTGTTCGAACCTGGATTTATGGCATACCGTTATGGCATACCTATGACATTACATTCAGATCAAGGTACACATTTTAATCCCGCGCACTTTACTGAGCTTTGCAAACTTTTGGGAATTCTGAAGACTCGAACAACGGCGTTACATCCTGAGTCCGATGGCTGGCATGGTCAAGAGGTTTAATCGAACGATTTTAAATCATATATCTTTATTTGTATCGAAGAATCAGACTGACTGGGACACACATTTACCACTCTTTCTCTTGGCCAATAGGAGCGCAGGCCATAAAGTGACCGGATTCACTCCAGCAGATATGCTTTTTGGTCGAACACTGCGATTGCCATGTGATATCCTATTTGGACGACCGAGTGATACGCCTTCCTTGCCGAATGAATACCTGAATAATTTAGAGGCACGTTTGGAAAGCGTACGTGTGTTTGCCAGAGAGCGAATTAAATTAGCCAGTGAACGAATGAAGACTCGCTACGATTCCGGAGCAACAGGCCATAATTTTAAGGAGGGAGATCAAGTCTGGACGTATACCCCGAAGCGACGGAGGGGCCTGGGCCAGAAATTGCAGCAGAACTGGGAAGGACCTTATACTATCATCAAGAAATTGAACGATGTTATCTGCAGAGTTCAGAGGTCACCTAACGCCAAGCCAAAAATTATTCACATTAATCGGCTAACGCCCTGCCGGGCTACTGATCACAGTTCGATGTAATAAGACTGCCGGGAAGTCAGTCTTTAAAAATAGGAGCAGTGTTACGAACATAGAAAGTCGCTTTCCAGCAATATGAGTCTTATGGTTGGGAAGAGAGTTTTACAGAATTAAGCATGGAGTGACTGGCAGCAGCTGTTCCGGGATCCCTGACCTTGGCAGCAAATAGAGGATTCCAGAAAATGCAACCCTTTTCTCGACATCTCTATTAGGAAAGAGAATAGACTTGAATATACGAGAAAACTCCATGTAACGTCACGTCCTGTCACAGAGAGTATATAAGGACCGCGTTTGTATCAGAGGCAGTAGTGTTTTATCTACTGGAACGACTTTAGAGTTTCGTCTGCAGTGCGAGCTAGGAAAATGGTGAGCTCAGCGCTATTGAAAGTGCTGTTATTATCGTTATTAGTTATTTGCTGACCGTTTGTGTTGCTAAATATCAAAGTGCTGAACTGTTATTATCTGTGAATTGTTGTCTGTTTACGTTGCTAATCTGTACAAGAGCTAATGTTTCCTGTACGTGTGCTACGTGTTTTCCTGCATATTTGTGAATAAACCTTCATTCTCCATTATACTGCGTGTTGGACTGTTTACACCATATACCCACAGATAGACTTTTGTAGCAATATAATATATTCAACCTGTTATTTCTCTATGATTTGCACTCCCTTCCCCCTCACACAGCAAATGCACTCGTCAGTCTGAGGTTGAAAATCAGCCACTTCCTCCTGAGAGCCAGGGAATATTAAGTTCTAATGGTTAGTTTATCTTTATAAAAGTTAATAAACATTTAGCATGCATGTGTAAAAGTTAATAAACAGTCATTAACCAACGGGAGTTGTCTCCCCTAAACTTTCTCGTATACTTTCTAAGTGGAGATTCGTCAAAATCTCGAGTTCGAATTTTTTTTGACGATTACAATACTTTCTCTCTGTATACTTCGTATACGAGAAAGTGAAACAAACCTGAAATCAAATATCTGTTGCCACGTTTCAAAAAAATATTACTTTGAAGCAAGTGCGATAAAATAGGCAATGCAATGAATACTAAAGCGAAAATTCTGCTTTGGACTTGAATTCCCAAGAAAACAATTTGTACTATCACAGCCGTAACAATTGCAAAAGCGCGTAAATAAAAGATTTGCTGAAATAATGAGATTGGTTTGAATTTTATTTACAACAATAAAAAAATTGTTACAATTTATGTTTGAAAACATTATTTATTGTTGTAAATAAAATTTACAACAATAACAAATTGCTACCAGTACTTTGCACATAAGAATCGGATTAAAAGAAATTGAATATGCAATTTGAACAAAAACTGTGTACCAAATTTTATCCATCTAGCTATTCAAGTTTTTGAGTTATAGCGTTACCTGACCGCGGACATACAGATAGGCAGGCTTTCCGTTGACGGATTTTGTCCAAAATGTGATAGAAACCTACAAATTATGTGTAAGGACCACATACCAAATTTCATCCCCGTAGCTCAAATAGTTTTCCGAGTTATCGTGTTCACAGACAGACAGACATGATTCCAAAATTGTGTTTTTCGGACTCAGGGAGGTCTAAAACGTAGAGATTTGTCAAAATCTCGAGTTCGAATTTTGTGTCGATTACAATACTTTCTCTTTGTATACTTCGGATACGAGAAAGTAAAAAGGAAAGATTTAATTGTCAACAGCACACAAATATTTCATGCATAGAATTTTTTGAAATGATGCCACAATAAAGAGCTTGGTTGAAACTCTGAGTTTCTTCCAACTATTATCGAACTATATAAATGAAATATAAACTTTTTGAAGGAATTGACCAACATTTCTGTCAACTTTTTAATTTCAAGTTTTTCATCACAAATATCAGTAGTTCATCTTATTTAAAACAAAACGTTTTGTTTCACTCATTCTATAAATCAATTAAGAATCCACTAAGTATTGTGAATAGGTCTGTCTTCTATTCCAAATTTAAAAGGCAATTGTTGGAAAAGTTTTATATACGTATGAAATTGAAAAGTTAATTTAGAACTTGGATAACTGTAATTATTAACACTTAATTCTGGGAGTAGTTTCCTATGAATATTAAAAGAGCATTTCATTTTAAACGCAACAATTAAAATAAAATACACCCATAAAAAGTAAAAATACACATTTTATGAACTCGCCAACTTTTATAAATTAAATATTTATCTTCTTAATTTGTTTCCTGATTATATATGGATTGTATTTTTCATCGCTTTCTGTGATATTTTAATTGTAAGTACAATATTTTATATTTAATAGATAACTATGTGTGATTGTGTGTTTATAGATAGGGTGGCTTTATTAAATTTAGAATCTGTTTAATCGTTAGGGTTCTTTTTGTATTTAACTGACATGATTTTTAATAGTACTTTTAGTCTTAATTAGTTATGGCAATTTGATCAGGTTTTGAATTTTTTGGATTTTTTATTACTATATTTGATTTTATTTACTATCAAAATTCTTAAGACAGAGAAAATTCATATTAATTTAGAATGTAAAAGCTTAAGTAAAATTAAGCAGGAACGAGCACTTTAAAAGTTATTCATCTTAATAGGTTTATTTCAACTGCTTAATAATACATACAAAAACATCTTATTCACATATTTAAATTAATATAAAACTTCTGAAAGATTAATTATCTAACATTACAACTTAAATGGAAACATGCTTACCTGAGCAAAAAATCTATAAAATCTACCAGCTTGCGATGACCAAATGGAAGATTGTTTTACTTTCTGAATCATCGCAAAACTGAAGTGATACAAGAAAAATAAGATTCAGAACTATTGCCAAAAAAAAAAAAAAAAATCTAAAAGCTGAGATTTAAAAAAAAGATTTCCAGTATTAGAAATGATTTACAGCTAAAAATCTACTTTAAAATTACAAAGAATAAATTTTTTAAACATTACACCACAATAAAGAATTCATAAGAGAAGACAAGATTGGTTTCTTTTAAGATGAATTTTGAACTTCGCTAATTCAAAACAATACAAATCATATAACTAAAATCTATTATCATTTATAATCTTAAAATGTATCAACTTATTACTTTTTTTAAAATAAATTACCAAAATATTGCTATTTGAACTACACAACGGGCTATCCAATTACAAATGGCAAGCAAATAACGAGAAAGATGCATGGTCTTACTATTTCACTCTTCAAACTTATGAACCATACATATGACAGAGTGTCAAGACTTCAAAAGACAGGTATCAAAGTTTGGTGAGACTTAAAAATACGGTGCAGTCTCTCGCGAGTTTTTAACAGTGCCATAATCACGCCAACCGTTAAAAACTCGCCAAAAGTAAAGGGGGAAAAAAGGTTCAGGATCACTACGTTTAGCGAGTAATCAACCAAAAGAAATTCGATTTTGGCGACCACAAAGTATCCTTAAGTCAATAAGAAAATAATGCTGTATTAATCAGCGAAATTTCTTCAATTAAAAAGCATGACAGATGGGGGAAAATGCAATTCAAAACAAACAGGTTATGATACTTTTTATTCTTATTCGGGTAGATGCTCCACTTTTGGCTACATTGGATATGTTTTTCCAATATTTAACCCGTAATTTCAAATTAACCAATAAGAAGCTTTTCAACACTTTAAAAAATCTTTATTTTACTATTTTGAATTTGATTGGTTTATTTTTCTCAAACATGTGGCATGTAAAAAAATTAAATGCATTATTATGTATTGTATGCTCACGACTGTTAAGGTTTTTGTTAAGGAACAAGGTTTTGCAGTTTTACATCATCAGGCTCTCAGAATTAAATTATTGATCTAAAACTGATTATCCTTAGGGTTTATGAATTAAGCTTTCTTTTCATTCTGATTTCATATAAAATTAATTACTTTTAAGATTAAATGGGTGGTGGCCAAAACTGGTACTTTAAATTTACTATATGTGCCAGTTTTGGCCATGCACGTGGCCAAAAGTGGAACACTACATGTTCCAGTTTTGGCCACATGCTTCGTTATCGTGTTTTTAGCCATTACATAAATTTAAGAATATCTGGATGAAATAAAATCAACTAATTTAGTTTTTTTTCTAAAATAAAAGCAACTAACTTAGCTTTATTTCTAAAATAAAAGCAAACTGATTTAGTTTTGTTTCTAAAATAAAAGTAACTGATTTAGTTTTGTTTTCACTTCACATAGTACTGGCTCCAATCAAAAATAAGAAGGCAGGTAGCATTTCCATAAAAAGATTTTCCTATTCACCATCTAAAGTTGCTAATGCAGTTCAGACCATTCAAAACGGAATGTGAAAAACATCTCAAATTTGAATGTTTACCTCACATTTATGTTAGAAAATTTCAACTTGAAGAACCTGACTCGGGTGATGAGGAATATTCTTTTATGTGCATGGATTGCTCTAATTTTAAAAATGATTCAGATGAATTTGATTAACGTTGCAATTAAAAATTATAAAAATATATATTTGTGGATATTGTTAGTGAGTATAATAATGCAAATTCTTGATTTGTAAGATTAAAAAAAACATGTATTCCTCTCCCCATTTTTTGTTTCATATTTTATCAAAAAAAAGTTATGTGAGTATATACAGCTTGTATGTTGTCAATCAAATGAAATTATTGTTTTCTGCATTCCTGTTTCCTTTTTTTAAATTGAAATCTGCAGCTAAAATCAGCTTGGGTAAATTTTATTACATATCTTTATAAATTCATAAAAAAAGTCACATTTAAAATAACAGAAAATAATGAACTAAAATACATATTGCATGAAATTGATTTATGTTGGCTGAAAATTCATTAAAATGTCTGTTTAAAATATAATATTAGTGTGGTAAAAAATGGTGCATAGAAGTGGCCAAAATTGGTGCAATTGGGTTAATTTATTTAAAAATTCATAACTCAAAATCTAAAATATTCTTCAGAAAAATTTTACAACTAGCAGAAATCCAATAAAATTTGCTAAAGAATAGTATAAGTATGATTTAATATGCTTTAAACAGTCATCCACTGTGAAATATCAATTTCAAATTTTCTTTTAATGTGGCCAAAACTGGAGCATCTACCCTATTTCGGGCAATACCAATCCTATTATTTATGTTTTTCATTTACTAAACTAGAATAAACATACATGAGAAGTATTACGTAAAGCATTTTAATCCTATTTCTACTGATTCTTCACAAACTTTTAAAGCAGTATTTAATAAATTCATAATTAACAAACCTATAGTTGTAACAAAACGTTGGGTAGCGTTAACAGTTATAATTAACAAAATTTAACAAAGATATTAACTATAAATTAATTAGTCATAAATTAATTAAAACTCTTTTGTATTATATAGAAAGGCGCATATGCAGCTATTTCTAATATAATACAAAAACAAATAATATAAATATAAAACAAAAGTAAAAAAAGAAAGAGTATAGATAAGAAACAAAATATTTAAACAATAACGATAACAACACACCTTTCTGTGTGCTCAGCGCAACAGCATCAAGTGATTGCATCAACAGAAAATTACAACGATTAATATTTTTAAAAAAACATAAAATATAATTAAGAATGTAAAAGAAAAATATTCAAATTGGAAGGAATGAATGAGAAACTGATAAATTAAACATTGGAAACATAACTTTTTTTCTTAAGCGTATTCGAATAATAATAGAGAAAAAAAAAAAGAAAATAGGGGGGTTGGAAACCATCCGAATACTGTAAACATAACTTGTCTTCTTGCGCAAACTTCAATGGAGAAAGAAAAAAAAAGAAGGTATTAAAACGCCTGAAATTACTACTTAAAATTAAATAAATAAAAATCTAATTCTAATTTTAAATGCAGTACTTGGTTCTGTTTGGGATATTTTCAAAAATGTCATTTATTTATCTTCGAAAGTGAATTGCGAAAATTCATTCTCAATAATCCAGTCAAACGAACATGGGTTTTTCCTCAATAATGCAAAAAGTGCTATTTTCTTTTCATAATAAACAGACAAAAAAAAATGTCGGGAGGCTGTTTTTTTCAAACAGCCCCTGATGTTAAAGACGTAGGACTACTTTACTCGTGTGACTCTTTTCCGATTTTCAATTTTTTTGTAACTTCTGTTGTTACCCTCTATCTCTAAAATAAGACATTAGTTATGTTTTTAACATATGTAGTTACCCAGATATAGAGGACCGCGTTACCAATTCATATGTATTTTTGCCCAACTTTGCAACTCAGTAGTCGCTAAACTACAATTCCGATTTTCAATTTTTTTTTTTGGAACTTCTGTTATTACACTTTATCTCTAAAATAAGATATTAGTTATGTTTTTAACATATGTGGTTACCGAGATATAGAGGATCTCCCATACAACGTTTTGTGTGGCGTTTTGGCGTGTGAATCAAATTCCTTCCTGAGACCACAATGGGAGGAACGTAGTCCTACGTTAAAAATGTTTTATGAAGACAGAAGAGCATACGGTTGTATCTTCTTTTTGTAAAGAAGGATTCGCATTTTATGCAATATTTTAATGGAAAATGTGACGGAAAAATGCATTAAATATACATATGTACGCCTTCAACACTAAGAAATTAAATAAGAAATGTGGTAAATGATATCATCCTTATGAAAAATGCGAAATAATTATTATAAATAATATTATTATTATATATATATATTTTTTAAAAAAATTGGCGATTTCAGTGTTACATCACAATGATACTCGAATGATTTTTTTTTAAAATAACGATCTTTCGACACATTTACTTTATTAGTAACGCGACTTTCATCAAAATAATAACAAAATACTTTTATAAAATAATTAACCATTCTTTCTAATTCTCATCGCATTTCAAAATTGCAAAGAGTTCCAATACTTACTTAGTTTCATTCAAAAAGAACTTTGGCTAAAATTGCAGACGATTAGGAAATATTTGAATAAAATGGAATTTTATTAAAATTAATTATTTATGCAATTTCGACACAAAGAGCAACGTTTTCAGAAGAATATAATAACAACTATTTGATACAATAAAATTTATTTATACAGAATGTATTTAAATGTACATAAAGTGTAAGGAATAATGCATATATTCTTTTTACAAGTAAAATCAGTTTTCTCTCAGAACATTATCCCCAGTGATTCCCTGCATCTTTTCTAATATTCAAAGGTTCGGATGGCCTACACGGAATTAGAGAAGGGGGAAGATTAGGAATACTGGATAGAACTGGCGGCAAGATGGGCTTTGCTGGGCATGATGGGACGTTATCAGAGGATTGGTCCATTTTCAACAATTTAGTTTGTACCCAGGCATTAATATCAGGATCCGCCCTTGGTCTCTTCGCTTTGGCACCTAATTTTTCTTGATTGGCTGAAAGAAATTTAAGAATTTCGTTAAAAAATGATTAAAATTATCAAGTAGAAGAAGCTCTATACGCATAAAAAGAATCCAAGAATAAAATAGGTACTTAAGAAATAAGTAAATAGTATCGGCGATTACAGCTATATAGGGTGTCAGAAATGTATCTTTACACTTTTTAAAAAATAATTAAAAATAAACAAACAATTATATTCACTTACGGTTTGTTATATTCCATAAAGAAAATATAAAAGTTTTTTTGTTAATGAAGTGTAAACTAGATGGCGCTAAAGTCAATGTTTTGCAGCATTCTCGTTTCAAAATGGCTTCACCGCAAGAACAAGCGCAAGTTGTAGCGTGGTTAATCGAATTTAAATCTGCAACACAGCGTAAATTTCGGACTACCTACAATGGAAGTCCACCTTCAAGACCCACAATTTATCAATGGTGTGAAAGATTTTTGACGACAGGCAGCGTATTGCCAAAACCAAAATCTGTCCGCCGTAACAGAAGCTTCGATGACGTTAAACGAATTCCAGAAACTTTTCGTCATAGTCGTTGTAAATGGATTCGTCCAGCATTTAGAAATACCGAGGAATAAAACATCGCAAAAAAACCTTTGATATTTTCTTTATGCAACATAAAAAAACCATAAGTGCATATCATTGTTTGTTTATTTTTAATTATTTTTTAAAAGTGTAAAGATACATTTCAGACACCCTGTATTATCATTATGCAATATCGACTTCATATGACAATGAATTCCTAAGCCTGTTTTACATTGGGGCAATTACTGAGATCAGTTGAATGCCACTTGACTGCCAATACTGCTATTCATCTAACAGTTATAATTGATAAAATTTAACGAAAATTAAATTAAATATTAATAGAAATTGAATTAAAAATTAATTAAAATTCTTTTGCATTATACAGAAAGGCGCATATGCAGCTGCTTCTGATAGAATACACGAAAACAAAATTAGAACTTCAAAAACATAAAAAATAAACATTAATAAAACCTTAATATAAAACACAAAAAAGCAAATTAGAACGAAAACGTTTTTTGTCCACGAGAAAATTTTTGTTCTGTTTCAGAGCTACAATGGCGTGTGGCCTCTGAGGAAGAATCGCCATTTTGGTTCTTTTCCAATTTTCTTCCATTTTGCTTTCATTCTAATTGTATTTTTCGTTCTAATTTGCTTTTTTATGTTTTATATTAAGGTTTTATTAATGTTTATTTTTTATATTTTTTAACTTAATTTTTGAAGTTCTAATTTTGCTATTCATCTAATATATAGTTGTAGTCTAATGGTAAGATTGACGATGACATGATGCAGTCACATAGCTTATTGCGTCCAGCGACTATCTCAATGTAAATGAAGCTTTATGTTTAATTAATTAAGTCATTCACTGTCAAGCCCAAACTTGAAAATTTCATTCATATTGCCATTCTATTTTTGAAAGTTTTTGTTTATCTAAGTTTCGTTATTTCTTTTTAAAATATAACGAGTATATTCGGTTTTTAACGTAAATATGAGTACATGCATTGCTATATACTATTATCTATGCTGGCAACGCATTATTTGTGGTTGACAGTTCAGATATTGTTAATAAACAAATTATAATATCTAATATAGCTTCAGATAATTGAATTAAAAACAAATTTATGTCTCCATACATCAATTTAAAAAGTGTCAAAAACTTTTAGAACACTATACTTCTAGTTGAGGTTATAAAATGCTAAGTTAAAAATTAAATTTCAACCTCAATTTTTAACTCTGATATTTTAAACCTGAGAAATTATTCGATTGAAAAATAAAGATTCTTAAAAATAAGCTTAACACAAAAACAAAATGACTTGAAATCATTCAAAATAACGAATGATAATAATTAAATTTTCAGAAAATATCAAAATACCTTGTTCTATGAGATTTAAAATATCGTCCGCGGTTAAATGAGAGTATTTGCAACTAGTTCCAAATTCACAATGACCTAAAAAATATATATATATTATCAAGAATCATTCCACATCAGTACAAGAAAACTGTCTTTAATAAAAGAAGATATAACTGCATTAAAAATTACAAATACATTAAAAACACTTTTATAAAATAAAGCCATTAATCAAAACAATGCCCCGAAAAAAAAACATAATTTTTAATCATTCTTCTTCGTATTCTCTTCATGTGAAACAGGGTCAAACAGAGAAGAATGTGAATTTAAAATCTTGAAAATAGTAAATTATGTGAAGAAAAAGAAAGCACAATTTATCTTTAAGGCAAAAAGTAACCATTTACTTTAGAACACATTAACTGATGCACGAGGTAAAAACGTTTTATGTTGAGTCACGTTGTTTGTTGTGTTTTATCCTGAAATCTTCATGGGAGTCACTGTTGTCAAAATTAGCGTGAGTTAAATACAAAGTGTTCCTTAAACATCTATATTTCAACTATCGATGGTGCAGTCGATAGTTTTCCCAAACTATCGACTGAACTATCGATAGTTCAATAGTTTTCTCCCCGGCGATACTATCGATAGGTGCTCTTCCGGTCGATAGTTTAGAAAGAAGGTGGAGGGAAGCTCCGCGGCAGTGGCAGGCTCGTCCATAGAGCTGCAGTCCCCCCTAGATATTTTAAAGATTGTATTTTCGTTTTCATTCTAATTGGCTCACTTTTCACTTTGAGAATTCAATGATCAGCAGAAAATAGCAAAAGTAATAAAAATATAAAGGAAGACGGAAAATCAATCAAAAATTAAGAGACGGCCCAGAGCTCAGAGAGTTTTGCCGCTCTCCTGGATCGAAATTAACGCAATGAGCAACGCGAAGCGGGAAAAAGCAACCCTTTCTCCTGAAATTGCATTCATTTGAGTCATTTTCCCCAGCTCACGATTGGCGCCACTTCCTCATTTGGCATTTTCCCCCTCGTTTTTCTCAGTAGTTCAGTCGTTAAGTAGTTTTTTAAATCCAATTCTGGAGGAGTTGTAATTTTTTGCTTCCTTATGTTTTTTCGGGAGCTGATTACGAATCTGAGGTTTGCCACCAATAATTTTTGTTGGAATTTTAGTTAAAGCCAAAAAACATGAAATCCCCCCCCCAGTTTTTTTTTGTTGTTGTTTTGTTTTTGCTTATAACTCAAAAACTATAAATTTTTAGTATATCATCATTACATACCAAACTAATCAGCACAAAATTAACTACAACTTATGTCTCTACAACTTTTGAAGCACTGCTTGTTTCTGAGATGACGAGCCGCCACTGCTCCGCGGTGTATCATTACGCCTAATTAAATAATCCTGAATATGTTCCTTCTGTATTTAAAACTAACTGTTATATTTGGACAGAATATAGCTTTAAACACAGCATAATGAATTCTGCGTAATGATTCTGTTTTTTTTTTTTTCTTAAACGCAGAAGGTAACTGACCTTTCTTATAACCCAATGATGAATACCTCATCATCGGTGTGCAACGAAATTCGTCATTCTGACAGCAGCAATACTAATACTCTCAACGTTGTATTGACTATAGTTTTACTGGGAAAAGAAATATGTTTCAAGGCAATTAATGATTAGATGAGGGAAAATTTGGAAGAGAATTCAAGGACTTTTTGATTAAGACCATGATGCCTAAACTAAGTTAACATACAATCAGCTGGCAATGTGACCTGACAGATTTCACGCGTAATGAATTCTGTTCTTTTTTAAAGCTGGAAGGTTTTTTATGCCTTTTACACAAGCAATGATGAATACTCATCATCGGGTGTGAAAGTCGAATACCGTTCACAGCAGCATACTGCAGTAACTTGATTTGTGGCTATAGTTTTTACTGGAAAAAATATGTTCCAAGCAGTGTAATAGATTGAGTTGAGGAAAATTTTGGAGAGATAAGTCAAGGCTTTTCGATAGCCAGCCTAAACTAATTGGCAGACAATCAGACTGGCAATGAGACCTAGCAGATTTCTGCGTAATGTAATTCTGTCTTTTTAACTGGAAGGTTTTTTAATACTCTATAACTTAATGATGAATACTCATCATCGGGTTTGTAGAAAGTCACGTCGTCACGTAGGCATGCGTACTATTGACTATAGTTTACTGGGAAAATATGTTTCAAAGCAATTAATAATTTTATGATTATTGGAAAAAAATTTTTAGTAGGATGGAAGTCAAGGCTTTTCTATTTAAGACATAGCCTAAATAATTGGAATTAATCAACTGGCAATAAACATTTACATTGAATTTTGTAAAACTGTCTAGAACTAGAAAACCTGAAACTAGAAACCTGAAAAGAACTAGAAAAACTAGAAAAACCATATAAGAGAAGCAAGTGTTAATTTTCCTTTCTTATTATTACAGACAAAACGCTGTCCACACTGCCTCTTTAGGAATTCTCTAATGTTTTCATGCACTCCTTATATTTAGCACGTGTTCGTATGATAAGAGGAGGAGAGAGGAAAAGGTTGTAAGCATCTCAAAAAAAAGATAATTGTAATTTTTGCCTGCAATCTATGTACATTATTTAAAGATTATTCAGCTATTTTTAAGATAAAAGAAATGTGTTCAAATGAGATTTCTTCTTCGAGCGGAAGATGAAAATTCTTTCAATGCAGGATTTTAATCCATGACGTGTGGAAAATATCTGCTAAGACACAGATGTAATTACGTGTTGTAATGTGATAACAAGAAAGATGTCCAAGTCATTCTGACGTACCATTCTGGCATTTAAAGAGTCATCAAGGATAGGGATGGGAAAAAATTACCGTTTTTTTTTTGTTTTTTTTTTTGTTTCGGTTAACCGGTTTTGCGGTTATTTTTTTGTCTCAGTTTATAACCGGTTATTTTTTTTAAAATCAATAAGCGGGTATAAAACCGGATCTATTTTAGGTTCGATGGGACTAAAATTGCAAGTTATGAAGCTTTGAATTTCATCATCTTAGGCCAATCAACGACAACCGCTTCCTCAAGTGTCTGTTGGTTGGCGGATTACCTGATAATCTTCTAAACAGTTAATATTTATAATGGATTGATTTCCTGTATAAACAATGTAAAAAATTTTTGTCACCACAAACAGCGTTTGTTTTTATTTAAAAAACTGAAATCAGTTATTTTGAGCTTGTTATAACCGCCAGTTAAACCGGAGGAATACAAAAAAAAACCTGAATAACCGAAGCAGTTTGTTTTCGTAATAACCCACTCCTACTTTAGCCTCTGCACTTTCAAACCGGTGGTGACGCTTACATGGTAGCATTTGCGCACAAGGCATTAACGCCTAATCAGTCATCTATTTGGTCATCAATAGAGGTGCTCAGCAAATGGTATTCGTGTAGGTTTGCTAGAATTTATATTGGCGAGAATATTTGGCAAGGAAAGGGACCGAAAAATCAAAAAAAATTTATCTAGAAATAAAAAGTATTGGTATTTTAGAGTCTCTTATATATAAATCTGAGGAGAATTTTCTCTTGAATTACAGTAGAGGTCTTGATTGTTTCGAGTTTCCATAAATCCGAGTTATGAAGTGAAAAAAATTGATTTAGCTCCCAAATAATAGACAACATACACAACACGTGTAAGAATTACTGCATCTGGTTTATTGTTGTTCGGCGGATCCTTATGTCCACTGCACCCCGAAGCCACCTGCGAAATGCCCCCTCCCAAAAGCGGGATATATATAAGATCGATACTAGAACTTAATGTTTAAACAAAAACAATTGACAATTATTTTGAGTATAATTAACCTGTTTGCTATCAGCAGTTATATTTATAATAATACAGTACATTTTTCATTTAAATATACTACACTGAGAATTTAGAATTGGCTTTTATTTCCATTTTATTTATTTAGTAAATTTTATGATTTCGATAATTCGAGTTTTTTGATGATGGTTCAGGTAGGCGGTCCGTCACCTCCAGATTATCAAGGCCTCTACTATTAGTTAAAAATATCAATGTAATCTATATTGTATTATTGTGTGGATTTAAAATCTTTGATTGTTATTTTTTCTGTGTAGTAGATTTTATTTACCATTAATAGCATCTAGAGGTACAGGGCTTAATGCATCGGGAGACTTATTCTTCTCAGTACAACCGACTGTCACAGCTCATTTGATTGACAGTCGTAAACTTGTACTTCTGCCACAATCCAAAACAGGACGCCTCGCCCCCCCTTTCTGAGAGAACTTCATTCCACTCCTCCCCCCCCATATTGTGGCTTTCGCTTTGTGAAAGAGCCTCAGAAACCCCTTCCCAAGATCTGTTCAGTTTTATGGCCCAGCATAGTGGGTGGAATAACACTACTTGGCGCCATGATTCAGCGATTAAGTTTATTGAATTTTAAATCTTTAGAAAAAGAAGACTTCCCCACCCCCTGGTCTCTCGCTTTTTTTTACTTTCTCGTATACGAAGAAAGTATTGTAATCAAATCACCAAGAATTCGAACTCGAGATTTTGACGAATCTCCACACCTTAGACCTTCTAAGGTCCGAAAACCTACAATTTTGGAATGTAATATATGTGAACGATAACTCGAAAACTATGAGCTATGGGGATGAAGTTTGAGTATATGGTCTTTAGAAGAAACATAATTTGTAGGTTTTCTATCAAATTTTGGACAAAAATCAATCGCGGGAAGTCTGTCTGTTTGTGTCCGCGGTCATGTGAACACCTATAATTCCAAAAACGTGAATAGCTAGATGGATAGAATTTGGTACACTATAGTTTTATCGTCAGATATGAGTCCGTATAAAATTTTGGGTAAAATCCGTCAAAGGTTGACTGTCTGTCGGTATAATGCATACTTGTTAAGTTTTGATCACGCGCACATGCACGTACTGTACACCAGCTACGGCCATGATAGTCTGCTTGGCTCCCTGCTTGGCTTTCTTTCGTTTGGTTCTTTTTTCTCCCTTTTTGGCAGTTCCCAAGTCCTGCTCGGATTATTTTATTTCCGTTTTGTCGTTTTAACGTGTGCTTTCATTACCAAAAGCTGTTGCAGTTCTGGGAATAGAGCAGATTCAAAATTTTTATCGAACGAGTTTGCGGGAACCCGACTTTTAATTTCGGCTTTTTTTTTTTTTTTTACCTCCACTGCGTTAGGGGTTTTAGCTTATTTTTTTGTTCCTACATGTGTTAGGAGTTTACGAGAAAGTTTAGGGGATACCATTCCCGCTAGTTATAAATTAAACTATGAGTTGAATGAATACCATATCATGTCCAAGAGGAGGTAATGAACATCCATTGTTATTCTAATTTTGAAAACAAAACTTCACTGAAGTGGATTGTCTAGAATGTACAGATGTTTGGCACCTAGACTTGAAAGCGCATGAACATTCGCATTTGAAATGAATTTCATGTTTAAAAGTACTTATTGGTACAAGCATCTGTTTAGACTTAAGAAAGAAAGAAATTTCATGCAGAATTTACAGAAATTCATACAGTCACTTTGCCTCAGTTGTAAAACTAATCGCTAGAACCAGTATTTCTTCGAAACAAGAATGAAAACATGAAAGAAAGACGGTTCTATAAAAATTCGACTTTTTAAAAAATCTTTTGGAGTCTATGTGAACTTGGGCCATCTTTATTTGTCCCATTTAAGACTCTGAGTTTGGAATGCTTGTAGTAAAGTATTTTAAAATTCCAGCTTAAAAATTATGACTTCTTAATATCATAAGCGAAACGTAAAGATTGTAAACTAAAGTATGCAGCAAATCAAAACATCAAATAATAGGTGAAATGGACATCTTCTGCGAAATTCACATTTCAATCGAATTTTCGAATATAGATGGCGCCATGGGGCTAGTATTTCTTTAAAAATTAGCTGATTTCTTTTTTTGAAAGAAAGTTATCGTGGGTTTGTGATTACGTGAGGATATTTTTTCTTTTTTTTTCTCTATTTTGGGCATGGGGTAAGTTTTTATTTATGATGGCTAACTTTAAAATGCCAGATGGCTGATATTTTTAAATCAATTTTATTATCGATTTTAGGTTTGTGTTTTGTTTTTTTCTCTTTCTTCTGAAATAATGCCTTTTGATGTACAGATCTCCTTTGTCTTTTGTTCGGAAATTTCGGGCTAAGAGAAGCTATTTTTGGCGTAATGCAAGCTTCTTACAGAAAAATTTCCCAATTATTTGAATCCATTTCAGAATAAAGCCCTTGAAAAGATGGACTAGAATGGATTCCTTGTTTGTTTTTTTTCGATTACCTCTGAGGGGTTTTTTTTGTATGATATTGATTTCCACATTTGAATCATTAACTGCATAAAGTCACAAAATATTAATTTGTCAGAAGACATAAAAAAACTATTTACTATCGTTCCTGGTGTAGTAAAATTTAATTTAATTTTTTTCTAAAAAGGTCCCGCGAGTGCACGGATGAGAAGCTGCGGTATAAGTAAGCTGACTCCTCGCTAACCCGATGGTACAATAAAAGGTAAGTATTGTGGCTCTTTGGGCTATCTCAAGACAGGTCATGCCCCAGTAAAACAGGAGTTGTTGCGTGAGCCGCTCGTAATGGAGGCTATAATGCAGGAACATCAATTACTCGACAGTCTTTCATGTATTTTTAGGCTACAGCAGGGCGGTGATGTTCCTTGGCTTATCATACACATTTCGTGTACTGTCTGTCCGCCACGAGAAACTGTCATATAAATTAATCTGGACTACGGCGGTGCTATGAAACAGGTTATCTGTGGAAGAATCCATTTTCTAGTAGGTAAAAGTTCATTCAAATGTGTTCACCGCAAACTGGCGCCAGAATAAAGACTCCGACTCCGGTTGGTTCCTCCTATTCGAAATGGATCTGCTTCCTAGCATAACCAGTTGCTATAGCGTGCCGCGCAAGCTAGACAATTTGGCAACCAGTTCTCGTAATAGTTCTCTAGTTCTTACGATTAAAAAAGCATAATACCATCCTCCTTTAATTTTTTTTTTTGTCTTGGACTTGCTCCTTTTCTGCAGTTTGCGATTCATTTGTTTTTTTTTTTCCTGAGGGCTGTAGAAAGTTGTTCATATTCGATTTTACCCTTTGTTTTAATTATTTTTCATACTGGCTTCAGAGGCGCAGGGAATTTTCCGACGGGGAGGCAGAGGTACCGACAGGGAGGCAAAGGCATCCACCATTGAGGGAGGCAAGGCATCTCGACGGAGACAACGAAAATTTTTTTCTAATATACAATAACACCTGTCTTTAATTTTATATTTAATTAAGGTAATTAACTTATAATTAGCCAATTCAATTATAATAATAATTAATTATTTGGAATAATAGTGTATTGTATAATGTCCGGTTTTGACAAAATTGTCTGACAAGACGACAAGCAATAATAGAAAATTAAGAATTAAAAACACATAATTCTCTAAAGCAGCAAATGAAGTGTACCGCACTGATATTGGAAAAAAATACAGATTGTTATCTAAATCTCATAACTTCATGAAATAATAGCCCCGAAACAAGTGAAATAATTATTAGCTTTTTTTTAAACCTGAAATGCATAACTACATATTTAAAATTATTGGCAAAATCAGAGGACCAGTTTAGCTCTTAGTACTGGACTGATATCGATAATTTTTCATTTCATATGGAAGCTTATGATACGTCGTAAATGGTCGCCTGCATCTACCACTTTCCTTTTCTAGGAAAACCGAAAAAAATGCTACCTCTACTGCACATTCTCCTTTGGAAAAACCATGAGATAGTTCCCCAGCCTGAACAACCACTGGACCGATTTCATTATTGCTTACCATATGAAAGTTTTTTTGACATTTGAATATATCATCACTGGTCCCCCTAACACCCACCGCCCTGCTTATTCGACCATCGCAAACCCTTTAAAGCTTTCCTAGTGTATCCAGCCTCTACAACCTTAACCCTATTTCTCCAAGTTTCAAGCTAGGTTGGGATATTAAAACAGAACAGCAAGCAGCTGGTCATAAAAGCAGGTAGTCTATATATTTAAAAATAATTTTTCTATACCAAAAGTTAATCAACCACTGGACCTATTTTGACATTTCTTTCATATGAAAGCTTATGACTCTAGGTCAGTCATCAAAGATCATATCATACACCAGCCCTCATTTTTTTTAGAGAAATCGGAAGAACTTCTTCACGGTACATTCTCTATGGGGAAAAACCTTGACTGATTCCCAGCCTCAATAACTAGACCGATTTCGCCAATTCATCGTCACTTTTGGGAGTATAAATAACCACTCCAGAATGCCTCATGTTTATTGTGCAAGTTTAAACAGTATTTTTTGAACAGCTTTAGTGAAAACAGTACTAAAAAGACAAAATATCTACTCTGGGGATGGAAACATTATTCAGGCGATATCATGTGCATTTTATGGTTCCGAAAACTTTTAGTCAAATTTTTGCAAAATATTAAAACTCAAATGTAGGATTTTCGTTATTATCTGTTTCACTAATCTATATACAGTATTTAAAACTGAAAAAAAGTAGCGGTTGCAGGGCATAAGCGCTGAGCACAGCAGTTTCTCTCCCCTCTTTATGTATATACTAGCAGTAGCGCCGTGGAATCAGGACTTCAACAAGTAAGCTCAGTAAAAAAAAAACCACAATGGCATGAAAAAGTTCTGAAAACATAAAACAAAGATACGTGATTTTCCCTTATTTTTCTTCGCGATAATGACATTTTCAACTGTAGAAAGAAAATAAAAGTACGTTAATCGAAACAATATTAAATTGCAACGTGAAAATGATTATTATAAAGCAAATAAAATAAAGAGATATAAACACACGTTGCAGACACTGCGCAAAATAATAATCAAAGTCATTCAGTTGAAGGTTATGACGTCACCTGCGCTCAGCCATTGAAATTGCCTACAACGTCCCGGAAAAGCGTCACGGGAGGGGAGCTCGGTAGATAAAATATCTTTCAACTGACGAGGAAAAAATTAATTAAAAAAACGGAAAAGGATCATTTTAACCGCATTTCTTGTTTTAAATGACAGAAACGTTCCAGATTTATAGCTGAAAAAAATGAAAATTATAGAGTGTTATGAACGTCAGATGCGCATAATTTAAAAATCTATAAAAAATTTCATACCAAAATTATTTCTTACAAAAATTCTCAATCCAGTAAATTACGTTTGACGTACAAACAACTCATTAGATACGGAAATCTTTACTCTTCCGATGGTCGCTTGATCTGCTTATTCAGCTCGTTATTGAGAAAGAGAAATAATCTAACGTGCCAAAACGACACAAAATATTAAATAAAAATTTCTAGATGTAATTTCAAATTCGCTTCAAAGGTGCATTCATGGTCACCATTACGACTTACATGTTTGCACCAAATTTCGATGCTGGATAGATCTGTTCTATATCGCAGCACGCACATAATATTCCTTTATAAAGACTAGATTCTTCTGAAAAAAAACTTTGTGTGTCTGCTTGGATCTTTAAGCTCTTTCGGAGGACACTTTTTCATTTTTTTTTAATTGGAAAATATATCCTAATTGTTTCGTCGGTATTTGTTGATGAAGGAATAATATCATCTATTTTTTCAGCTGAAAGTTGCATTCAGATGATGAATTCACCCAACCCATGTGACTTTTGTCAGAAGAATCAGCACTAGAAGGTAAAAATGAACTCTTGAATGTTAACCCCGATTGAGACCGAAAAAAATCACTTTCTCTTGCAATGGGAAAGGAATAATTAATTTTGATCTGATTTCGTGTTGATTTTGAGTGTATAATTTTTGTTCTTTCTTCCTGCATTTTCATAATAAAGGTCTATGGTCAGAGGGCGAAAGGAATTCATTTGAAGTTGAACGGGTATTGACAGATCAGATGGGTTTGAGTGGCCGTTAATAGAGGTTATTTTTAACATTATGTGTCTGTGGACCCGAAAAAATTCCGTGACGGAACAAAAATGGTCTAAGCTGAGAGGAGTGACCGCTGTATCGCCACACTCTTGTTTAATATAGATACTTTAGTTTCCCTAATAAATCTACCGACAAATGATTAAAGCAGTCCAAATGGGAAATAACAAAAGATGCAAATTTTCACCCGTCTTGTTCATCTCTTAGCCGACCGACCGAGGAGACAGTGGACAAAATGCGACATCTGATGCACTTGTCATCTTGTCGAGTTTATTCTGTGTCTATGCGGTGCGCGCTACAGGAGGGCAAATGGACGACAAGTGAAACAGTGCCGGTCATTCTTGATTTAAACGTTAATCAGACGTCAATTTTTGGACACAAATAGCAGCTTAACTCGACCGTTTTACTATATAATAACTTTAAGATGAGTTTAAAATATTAGATTCCTAATACCCATCTCTCCACATCTCTGAAACGAAAGAAAGATTTTTTACCGACGAAAGTCTTGTTCTCGGCGACGGGGGGGGGCAAAGCGGTCACCGACAGGGGCAATTGCCCCTTGACCCCTTGCGCCGCCCTGACTGGCTTCAGTAGTAAATTTATATCTAGACGTTGGTGGAATACTGCATCAAGAGGATGTAGGAAACGAACCTGTGGAGGCTACTCTGATTTCACTTTTCATTATCAGAATGAAACTGTGGACATCAGTGATGGGGTTTGTTAAACACGGTCATATGGAGAGGTTCTCCAAACGAAAATAGAAATGCCGACTACTGCCGCTTTCAGCTCCAGAAATGATCGCATGAAGTACGTGAGTTTGGCTTTGTTTGGAAACATCAGGTAATTATTCGGTGAGATATGGATTCTCCGGACAGCCGAGTGTTCTCCAATATCCTGATAATTGAGAGATGTTAAGTGACCGGGGGATGATTCTTTTAACAAACTCGGAGTCCTGTTCCAATTCCTGTGTTCTTCATCTGATGGATACCATCACATGTAAATTTAAAATATAACGATATTTTGCTGGATAGTCTTTGCCAAGAAGGTACTACATGCCTCAGCTATAGTCAGAACCTCCTTTGACCTACCTTGAGTTATACTGCAAGAGAAAAGCCTTTGTTAACATTTCTTGGGAGTGCATCCACCAGCCTCATTCATGGTATCGGTGTAGAGAGCCTCGGTGCTACTATATTTAGGGATAGGAAAAGACCAACAACTTTGGCTCGCTTTAACTTCCAGTCACGCAGACTTCAGTATTCTCTCGTGGTGATAAGAAGTTCAATCATGCACAAAGTGCAACATGATTGTGGCCACCTCGCAACACATCTACTTGATCTGTGTTGCCTTGGTGGTTGATGACCTTAAGTCGGATATTCCTGTTGAGGTGATGAAGGTGGAACGACTCATGGATCTGATCTGGCTAGATCAGAAGGATTAAAGAAGAAGAAGAAGAGAAGTGGTAAAGCTTTATTTTACTTTCTACTTTATTCTCGGAGTCACAGTTCTGTATCTACTATATCTGGAAGCGATGTAAGTCAGCATTATTCATGTCATGTATTGCTATGTCCTTTTTTTAGATGCTGCAATCAATTTTAGAAGAAGCAGAACGAAGAAGCCATGCTCGAAGTTCAACACAACAGGTAGTTTCCATGTGTCTCTGGATTTTAAAACATTCCAAAGATTTAGTGTAATTGAAAAGTAAAATGCAAATGGTAGATATTTTTACAAATGATTTTAACTTCAGGAACATATTTCTGGTAGCTTTTATTGC
>BGPR01001307.1:154045-173833 GCA_013235015.1 Araneus ventricosus | reverse complement strand
GGAATTCGATGGCACTGGAAGAATGAAACTGTACATTATGGGAATTTGTTAAACACGGCTCATGGAGAAGGTTCTCCAAACGAAGATAGAAATGCCGACTACTGCCCAGCTTTCAGCTCCAGAAATGATCCATGATGACGCGGTTTAGGCTTTGTTATGGAACATCAGTATATTCGGTGAGATATGGATTCTCTCGGACAGCCGAAGGTGTTCTCCAACTATCCTGATAATTGGAGAGATGTTAAGTGACCGGAGTGGATATCTTTTAACAAACTCGGATGCCTGTTCCAATTCTTGTGTTCTTCATCTCAATTGGATACCATCACATGTAAATTTAAATATAACGATTTTGCTGATAGTCTTGCCAAAGAAGGACTACCATGCCTCAGGCTCTATAGCAGAACCCTTTGACCTACCTTGAGTTATACCTCCAAGTTAAGAAAAGCCTTTGTTAACATTTCTGGAGTGCATCCACCAGCCCATTCATGGTATCGTGAAGAGCCTCGGTGCTACTATGAATTTAGGGATGGAAAAGACCAAGCAACTTTGCGCTCGCTTAACTTCCAGTCACTATGACCTTCATATTCTCTCGTGGTGATAAAGTTCATATTCACAAAGTGCAACATGATTGTGGCCACTCCGCAACAATCTACTTGACTGTGTTGCCTTTGCGTGGGCATGATGACCCTTAAGTGCCGGATGTTCCTGTTGAGGTGATGAAGGTGAACGACTCATGGATCTGATCTGACTCAGACTCATAGATTTAAAAAGAAGAAGTGAAGAGAAGTGTTTAAGCTTTATTGTAACTTTCCTACACTTTATTTCATTCACCAGGTTCTGTATCTACTATATCTGGAAGATGTAAGTCAGCATTATTCATGTATGTAATTGTATGTCTTTTTTCTAGATGCTGCAACAATTTTTAGAAGAAGCAAACGAAGAAGCCATGCCGAAGTTCAACACAACAGGTAGTTTCATGTGTTCTGGATTTTAAAACATTCCAAAGATTTGTGGTAATTGAAAGTAAAATGCAAATGGTAGATATTTTTACAAATGATTTTAATTCAGAACATATTTTCTGGTAGCTTTTATTGTAAAATTATAAAAATACCTTGTATTTTAAGCCTTTTAAAATTATGCTCTTGTACAGCATTTTAATTTGGAGTAAAAGTTTATTTAAATTATATTTGGAGGAATAAAAAATCCTTTTAGAATTTTTTATATATCTGTCATTCAGGTAGCTTGTAGTGTCTAAGTGAAGATGGAACAGTGAAGTATTATATCGTTTCTGTTAAATACAATTTACTCTTGCACCGTTCCGCAGTTCCACACGTTAAAAGCTGTCTGAGTTAGTGTTTCATAAACATCGAAAGACTATCGATGTTAAGGAAGCTGTCGATAGTATCGCTGAGTTTCGGAATCTCGACTGAAACAATCGGGATGGTATCGACTTCTCAAAACACTCGATATATCGACTTTCTCAAAACTACCGATAGTAATTTGATATCAGGCTTTCCCAAAACTAATACCGAAGATCGACTTCGCCAAAACTACTGATAAATCGACTTTCGCAAAACTACCGATAATATCGACTCTCAATACATATACAACTTTCATTATCGATAGCGGTCGACTTCCTCAAAACGCTATCGATAGTATCGACTTTTCAAAAACTATATCGATAGTGATTTTCGGAATCGTGTTCTTTAAAACTATCCGATAGTACGACTTTCATCGAAATTCTTATCGAACGGTAGCATTCACTATCGATAGTTTAATCATCGACAACAAACTGACTGGAACTATCGATAGGTTTCTGCCACTACCAACTTGAGTTGTCATTGACCATAGATGTGAAAGCATTATGCAATAAACCTTGACGGATTCTGAAATAGTATATCTTTGCTTTTGGCAACCTCTAAGTTTGCGAATTAGATATACAAGAAATGTTAATTTATTGTATAATTATAATAATAACAACAGTTATAACTAATAAATAACAGACTTTCAAGGTCTACAGGGAAAAGTATTAACAAAATTATATAAATGAAACGAAACAGGGCTAAAATCATCAATGTTCTTGTAAAGTACCTTTAAACATATCATAATGAGCTTTTCGTAACTTCTGATGATGGACGCTTGCTAAATGCTTCTTTCTATTCTCAGCACCATCCGCAAATGATCTCTCGCAATAATCACAATAATACTGCTTTCCCATCCTTGCTTCTGTTTATTAACAGTGACATCAAGTGAGTTTCTCCAAAAGTCCACAAGAAATCCTAGAATATCAAATAACAAAATTACTTTCAGTAGAAGAATAGTTATTTTATTCCAATGGTAAGCGAATGATACTCTGTATAGCAATAAAACAAATTCCTACAGCTCTATAATAAAGATATTAAGCACAAAAGAAAAACAGTCAGTGGCGAATCCGGGGGGGGGGGGGGTGTAAGGCCTTAGCCCAGTGATACTGGGGTCTGATTAGATATCACAAGACACAGCAATACAGGATATTAATTTTAATTAAGGTTTCTTGGTTAAGGAACTATTTACAAGAAATATTCAAAAATAATATCATTCAAAAATCTGCCTGAGTCAGGATGAGATAGCGAGAGTCAAAGTCAAAAGTTCAAAACTGGATTCATCCGCAGTTCTAGGTGTGAGTCTACTCGTAAGAAAACTGATAAAGTTTAGTAAAGTTCAACTCAGGGCGAGTTCAAAGTCCGATGGCCGGAAATAGAAATTTGACGGATTCTTCTGCTCAAAACGTTGAAATAACTTCCAAAGAGTTATGTGGATTACCAACGTAGGTAATTGGCAGTGAGGTATTTCACGCTCACTATTCGAGGATAATTCCGAAGAATTCCAAGATGCTTTCCAGCTCTCTAAGAGCTATTCAGCCAAGGGTTGGCTTTCGGTTTTCACGGGACTGGGCGCCCGTACAAGTACAGAGTCTCGAGCTGAGACCTGACTTCAAAATCACTGATCACGAGAATCGAATCGGAATCAGACTCCGAATTCAATCTCTTCTAAATCTCCTCTTCTCGAGTCGAGTCCTCCTCTCGTCTTCCAAATTCCAACTTAAAAACTCCTTTGACCATGCCCTCTGAGGCGAGGTCGAAAGGTTAAGTGTCCATGATTTGTCCGGGTGGCGAACATTTAACCAACCACAAACATGCGCTCTCTTTCCCGTTTCATCATTGGAAAGAGCCACAACGTAATGAGTTCTTTTTGTCGGTCAACCTGGGCGGTTTTCCAACGGTCACTTGGCACGGTCCCTTCAAAACCCTCTGGGTTATGTAATACAGGGTCGTTTTTACGACATCGCGGCTTACTTTATCTTCTCGCTTTCGGCGAGTTCGTTGGGGGTCTGGTCTCCGGGGACCCCACAGGGCTATGGGGCTGCAACCCCCCCAGAGCTAAACCAGAATTCTTAATTTTAATTAAAATCACTACAACTGTTTGCTCTTAATTTCCCTTTTTTTACAAAAAAAAAAATAATAATAACGTGACGACGTTGCTTTCTGGCTTGACAGACGTGAAAACTGTCCTACTTTTCTAGTCATTCCACTTGCACTTGTAGCGTCGATGCGGTCGAAGAAATTTTTTAGCTAGTTATTTCATTGTATTTTTTATTAAATTATCGAAAGTATTGTATAGTTCTTTATGATTCTTATTGTCAGGTGTGGAAAGTCTGTAAAGTTAAAAGTGTTTTGGTTTACATAAGCCATGAGTTTTGACATTCGTCACAACGATACAAAATTTTTATGACCTCATCCCCCTCCCCGACCTAAATCCTGGATTCGCCACTGAAAGCACTAAATGACAGCAGTTGTTCATAAGAGACATCATTCACATTGCAATAGAGCAGTGTTTTTGAACCTTTCTAATTGAAGTTGGTTGATTGTAGTACACTCGAACATGTAGTTGAACTAAGCTAAAACAACACATGCCTTTATCAGCACACTTTAATTACGATATTCAGAAAAAAAGAGTAAATAATTATATAACGAAACCACCAACATTCGCAAAACAACTTACAACAATGTGTTAAAAAAAACCCACCTGCAATTAAAATTGGTAAAAAACTTACATTTATGTATTTGGATTTTATCGGAATTTAGCATATAATGTGATATCTGAGTATTGTTATAAACATGGAAAGTCGCTTCCCAGCAATGTGAGTCTTATGGTTGGGAAGAGAATTTTACAGGGGTAAGTATGAGATGACGGGCAGCAGCCACGTCTGGTTCCCCGACCTTGGCGACCATCTTGACGACGAAATATGGGATCTCAAAAGTGCTGGAATCTTCTCGATATCTATTAGCAGAGGAGATACCCTTGATTGTACTAGATGATTCCATGTGACGTCACGACCTGCCGGGGAAGACTATATAAGGAGAGCGCTTGGATGACGGGTGAAACGTTGATCGACTGGAATCGCCTTGGAGCGTGAACGTCTTTGGAGTTCTATCCGCTGTGTGAGCTAGTAAGATGTTATACGCCGAGCGGTATTGAGTAATATTGATCCACTGGAACGACTTTAGAGTTTCGTCTGCAGTGCGAGCTAGGAAGCTGGTAAGCTGAGCGCTATTGAAAGTGTTTGTGTTGCTAAATATCAAAGTGCTCAACAGTTATTACCTATGAATTGTTGTCTGTTTACGTTGCTAACCTGTGGAAGAACTATTGTTTCCTGTACCTGTGCTAAGTGTTTTCCTGCATATTTGTGAATGAACTTTCATTCTCCATTATCCTGCGTGTTGGACCGTTTACACCATACACCCACAGAACGCTTTTTGTAACATTATGATGGATGATATCCTTTTTCCTTATAAGCGGCACAGCTGCATTGCCAGGTTATTTTTCCTCTTGTGTACAGTCTAATATTGATGGAGTACCACGTATCTCGCTTCCCTCTTTGAGAGTATCTATGACTGGTCATAATTACCCAGCAGATAACTTCATTCCTCTATCCCAGGGATGAGCGAACATTTTTAAAAACACCCATTTTTTGGGGAGGAGGGCCTAATATAATTTATTATAAAACTCAATAAGGACTCAAAAAATATTATTTTAAAAATTCATTAATACTAATGCGATGACTGCATTTCTAATAGCTATATCTTGCTATAAATATATCTTTTTTGTTATTCTAATATCTATAACTTGCAGTACGCGCACGGCGTTGCCCGTGGAATCAGGACTTCAAAATGTGGGGGAAAAAATGCCCACACTGACACGAAAAAGTTATGAAAACAAAAGATACACATTATTGATTTTCCCGCTTATTTTTCTTTGCGGTAATGACATTTATCAAAACAGAAATGTAATATTTTTGCCTTTTCCTCTCGACAATGAGGCGATTGTAATGACGTCACCTGCCGCGAGGAAGGTCACGTTGCAACAATGCATTCTGGGATGGTCCGGAGAAGCTCTCGCTGTTAAATATCGCTAGCGAAAAAACTTTTTGAACCGATCAGGGAAAAGTTAATTAAAAAAAAAAAACGGAATAAGACATTTTAACCGTTCTTGTTTTAAATTCGACAGAAACGTTCCAGTTATGAGCTGAAAAAAAAATGAAAATTATAGAGATGTTAGAACGTCATATGCGATAATTTGAAGAAATCTTTATTAAAAATTACCATAAAAGTGACTATTTTTGAAAAATTTCTCAAAATTCAATAAATTACGTTAGACGTACGAAACAAACTTCATTAGATCGGAAATCATTTGTTCTTTCCGATAGTGTAACTGTTTGTTTCGTAAAATTATTCGAAGCCACGTTATTGAGAAATGAGTGCGAAAAATCACCCAAAACAACACAAAATATTAAATAAAAAATTTCTAGATTAAATTTTAAAATTCCGGCTTCAAGGTGCATTCAGTCACCATCACGACTACATGTGTGCCAAATTTCATGGCTGTAAGTGCGACAGATTCGTCTGGACATCGCAGACACACACAAACATTGCCTTTTATAAGTATAGATATTTCCATCCTGCATCCCCAGACAATAAGTCTAATGGACTCAGGGACCTTAGTTGTCAGGAAATTGGGCCTCCTGTTCAAACTTCGTAAATTCATATATTCGCGAATACACAATTCATATTAATATCATTTAGTTCGCCTACTTGTCAGTGAAGGACTGGTAAGCAACAACATACTCCATACTTAAGCAACATAAACATTTATCAGGCATGAAAGTGCAAGCTGTTCAAAAAAGCTGAACTCTACGCGAATACAAAATTTACCACAATATCGATATATATATACAGACGCAAAGGCACAAGATGTTAATACTTAAAATACATACAGAACAAGCAATTAAAAGTAGTATATATAAAATTTTATTTACTATTTTTTCTCTATTTGCACATAATTTTGATTTTTAAATGCCATACAAGAGGTTCAGAGTTCCTTCTATTTTCTCAACGTTGAATAACAACAGACAGTATGATAACAAAATTACATAGTTTTTAAAAATGAAGCAGTTTATTTAAGGGAGGAAAAAAAAAATGACAAAAGTGCCTAAGAATATATATTATCATATGCAGTAGAAGATCTTTGTATAATACAGATCATTTCACATATCTCTAAAATTACCTTAGTAAACATGGCCTATTATGCTTGTAACAAGTCATTAGATTACAATTTAAAATACAAATGATTTTGCCTCACAAAGATATACAATTTAATTATATTTAGTTTTCACAGAAATTAATATTTCAATAAATTAGCAACAAGTACATTAACACTACAGTTAAAATTGTTCTCTATTTGTTGAACTCTGAAAATAATCAAAAGAACTTGACATATTATACAATTTTATGTTTTGAAATATTGTGCATTTAAATAAATTCCTTTAGATACTGAAGCAAATTTTCAATTTTAAAATAATTCAATAAAAGAAATTAATTTAATTTCCTTTTCTTTAATGCTTTGTCTTTAGCCATCTTTTCCAATTTTCGTTTATGAATAAGCCTGAGCTTGTTTTCTCAAATCTTTATTAAATTATTAGTTTTTATTTTGCTGCATAAGTCTTTAGTAGCATTTAGTTTCTCTCTTTTTCTTTGCATTACTTGTCTTTTCAGCTCCAATTCATTTTTATACTGTTGATATGAAGTTTTCATATTACGACATAACTTTTTATCAATTGGGTCATGCAAAAAATCATTTTTTTAAAAAAAATCTATTGCTGACTTATTTTGGCTCGACAGTCTGTACTTCACAGTCTGAATGGCAGAAAAAGTACCAATTTTCATATTTCCAGATTCTTTATCTAATACGTCCCCCATCATACTGAAGGAATTTTCAACCTGAGGGACATGGAAGCAGCTTAATATAGCTTGAACCATTTTTGAAAGGACACAGTATTTATTGGATCTGAACACTGCAGCCCACCAAATGTCAATCTGCAATATATTTCCATGTTCATCTGTATATGATGGCAAAAATTTATCCACCTGATATAAATGAACATCAAGTGAATATTGCATTTCTTCTTCTTGCATTAATACATTTGTCACTAATTTTGGCAGTCTTTTTAACCTATCAGCAGTAACTGAATGTCCTCTGGCAATTGGATCAATTGCTGAAATGCTTTGCAGAAGACTGCTATTTAGAGGCAGTTTCTTTTGCAAATACTGAGCACATTCAACATATGCCTGGTTTGCTTGTTTAAAAAAAGCTGCAACTGTATCATGCTTCACATTTTTTGATACAATTGATTCTGCTGAGCCTAAAAACATTTTTGATTTTTTTAGCATAACTTCATCTTCTGATACATTTAAAGAAAGAAGTTGCTTCACATTTTTTCCTTTCAAAACTTCATGTTTTAGAAAACAAGATAGGAAATCTAAAAACAACTGCTCTTGTTCATCATATAGTTTGTGGATTAAGGGTTCCTTAGTCTGGAATAAACATACATCTTTTTTAAGCAATGGTAATACAGCAGTGTAAAAATGTAAAACAAGCTGAGTTCTCATTCTCTCTTTAAACAGTTTTTGAACAATACGTTCCTTCCTAGATATTCCTTCTGGAGTCATTTTTTTCTCTGACAGATACTGGTGAATTTCCTTAATTCTGGCTTTTCCTTCAGAACTAACATTCTTTTCTAGATATATGCCAGCCAAAATAGAAAAATAAATAGATTTAACACTATGAGGGATAAAAGCAAAATATAAAATTGAAAGGGCATCAAGTATTCTCAAATGGCTTAAAGAAACATCATAACATGATAGCCATCTAAATGGTACCATGTTTTCAATTGCGGTGAATTTAATTCCTAAAATGAGACAAATTTCACTACAACATTCCTTCTGGTCAGGACACCATTTAAAATCATTAAACACATCAGTAAAATATTTCTCTACATGCCCTTTAAAAGGTTTGCAAAGCTTCTTTGCAGAATTATGAATGTGATGGCAGGAATCACCATCTATATCTAACAATTGGGTTTGTTTTCTCCCGAATTCTAGCCTCAAGGCCAGATTTAGATCCCCGCATCACATTGCGCGAATCCATTAAAATGGACATCAAATTGTCCCATGGAATATTATGATCCTGAAAAACTTTTACAATTTCTTTAAAGAGTGATTCTGAAGTAACTCTAATGACACTGGCCAAATGTTGAATAATCACTTTATTTTGAATTGGTGAAAAATAACTTACCAATACAGAGAGAACCCTTTTAAAATTATTAGAGGTGGCCTCATCAATAATTAGAGAGAATTTGGAGCTTCGTAAATTTTCTGCTGTTTCATCCATAAAAGTTTTTGCCAAACCCAGACGCATTTTATAAGATGCAGCTGTTCTTGACATATTGAGGTGGTTTAATGCTTTCTTATCACTAGCAAGAACTTTGCTTAATTCTATTAATACAGGAGACATATAGTAAATGGTAAATTATTTTCCGCCAGTACTCCTAATATTAAGGACTGCGCATTTGTAATCCTGTCCGACAGTGGAACATTCACAGGCATTTGAATTGTAGTTGAACTGCTTGCACAAGGCGCAGATGGAACTGCAGAACACGGTGCAGCAGATTTTGAGACACCAAAAAAATTAGCTGGTAAGGTATAATTTTCACGCTTAGCTTGAACTTTTGAAAGGTACTTCTTTGTCTGTAGGTGGCTAGAAATCGCACTGAATCCCCGTTTTCCGTAATAAACGGTATCAGAACAAAGCTGGCAATTTACAGTTCCACTTATATCGATCTTCTTGATCGAATTTCCTACTTTTACTGATATCTCTTCCACGCTCGTATTGTTACCTTTCGCCGGCAGTTTAATTTTTATAGATTTATTCAACCACTCGAATTTAAATTTATTTTTTTCGTTCGCATCTATGGAACGAACTTTATGTTCATCGTTTAAGTTAATCTCCATTTTGGTTCTCGGTCACACTCACAAATGCTGATCTTGACAATTGACGAACGTTAACACTAAACATACAACATCACACGTGCGATCCACCAAACACAAGACAAATGAAAGTAGTAGTAGAAGTTCTTTGCTTAACAACCGTTAGCATTCAACTCGTGATTTAACATCGGCGATAGCAGCTCACTGACGATGGATTTCAACAGCAAGGCGTGACCTACTCGTAGAGCGGTCGTCATTCGGCTATACGGGAGAAGTTCCGCCTTCCTCCATTACGCTGTGGGCCAATCACTTTATATATATATATATATATTATGAATATGACATTATAAATTCAAATTAAACAAATAATACTATTGAAAAGAAGGCAATTTTGATTGGCTTGTAATAGTAACTACTAGCAGTACGCGCACGGCGTTACCCGTGGTATAATGACTTCAAAAAATAAAAAAAAAGCCCAGAATGACACACACAGACACACAAACATTTCCTTTTATAAGTCTAGATTTATCATTGTCATGATTTTAATTTGATATAACTTCGTTTTTTTATAACGAAATGAACTTAAATTTTTTAAAAAATCATACTTTCACATCTTCATTATAATCATACTTTGAGGTACAGTATGCATAATGTTTATGTTTAATCAAAAATAAAAAAAAAAATTATCTGTAAAATTTGCTTTATTTCATATTGGCATTTCATAATTTCACGATTTCAATACCTAGATAAAATAATTGCACATTTCAAATGTAAAAAAAATATTTCTTGTGAAGTGATTCCCTAAGTATACCCTCTCTATATCCCTCTCCATTATGCCCCCCCCCAACCCGCTCCAATAATATCACCCAGGTCAGAACGTTCCGGCATTGCTTGATTTACGATTAAACCACTGCATCCAGCGAATGATTTTAAATTATTCCGGGCGAAACGTCAACAGGGAATAAATAGAGAATGATTTTTAACGCCAGATGGCGTAGTCAGGGCGAAAATTTCCTTTTCGGCGTGGTTCTTCATGGCCGTCATTCGAGAAAAATTCTCAGATCCCATCAAGAAATAAATTAATTTAAAATCGGAGAAATAAAATATTTTAACCGTTCTTGTTTTAAATCAGAGAAAAATTATCTATTTTTTACCTTAAAAAAATTCAAAAAGATAACGTTATCAGAATGTCGGATGCGGGACTTTAATTTAAAAGATGAATATTTCTTGGCAAAATTGACAATTTTTTAAAATTTTCTCAAAATTCAGCAAATTATGTTAGACGTTCGAAACAAACTTCATTAGATTGAAAATCGTTTGCACTTTCCGATGGTGTATTTATTTTTTTCGTACAATTACCCGAAACCATGCTATTGAGAAATTAGTGCGAAAAATCACCTAAAACAACACAAAATATTAAATAAAAATTTTTCTAGATTAAATTTTAAAATTCGGGCTTCGAGGTGCATTGAGTCACCATCACGACTACCTGTGTGGCAAATTTCATGACTGAAAGTGCGATAGATTGGTCTGGACATCGCACACAAACATTGCCGTTTATAAGTATAGACAACTGGCACTACGCACACGGCGTTGCCCGTGGAATCAGGACTTCAACAAAATGAGAGAGAGAGAGGGGAAAAAAAAAAAGCCCACAATGACAGGAAAAAGTTTTGAAAACAAAAGATACACAATATTAATTTTCCCGCTTATCTTTCTTCATTATAATGACATTTCAACTGTAGAAAAACAGTACAGAGTACGTTAATCTGAAACAATATTAAAAAATTGCAACGTGAAAATGATTATTATACAGAAAGCAAAATATGCGAGACAAATAAACACATTAAGACACTGCCGAAAATAATAATCGAAGGCATTCAGTTGAAGGTTATGAAGTATCCTGCGCTCTGCACCGTCAGCAAATGAAATTGCAACAATCAATGTTGGGAAGGCTTACCGAATGAAATTTTAAACGATTTCAAATGGAACTATACGACAAACATAATGAAAAATGAATAAGAGAACAGGAAAAAAAAAAAAGAGAGAGATGAAATCTTCCACTTCAGGTTTTAAACTTTGAAGCCGCTTTATGTAAATAGCCCCTTGAAGATATATTTCATTTTTTTCTAGTCTTCTGTAACTAACGATGTCATACGCGAAGCAAAGGGATTATGACGTCACGTGGTTTCGACGAAATGCATGTTGGGAAAATACGTCACGCGACCTTGATTACGAAGAATCGTGAAAGGAATTTTGAAGCAAAAATTTTTTATCACTTCAGAAAAAAAATTAATTAAAATTCAACCAACTGTTCCATTTTAACCATTCTTATTATAAATCACGGAGAAACGTTATATTTATTACTTCAACAAATTTCAAACTGATAACAAAATTAGAACGGCGGATACAAGAAATTGAAGTACCAAATTAAGTTTTTTACGGTTAACCGACTATTTTTTAAAAAAATTCTCAAAATTCAGTAAATTACGTTAGAAATTCAAAACTAACTTCATTAGAACGGAAATCGTTTGCTCTTCCCGATGGTGTATCTATTTTTTTCGTACAATTATCCGAAGCCATGCTATTGAGAAAAATCCTCCCAAACAACACAAAATACTAAATAAACAAATTTTCTAGATACAATTTTTAAATTCTGGCTTCGAAGTCCATTGAGTCACCATTAAGACTACCTGTGCACCAAATTTCATGGCTGTAAGTGCTATAGATTCGTCTGGACATCGCACACACGCACGCAAACATTGCATTTTATAAGTATAGATAACAATAACGATGTCTGCACCATTGTTTTTGCTATTGTGTCACCCTTTAACCAACTTCGTCAGCCTCGTGTATAAAATGTGACAAAATCTAGGGCCCATTCCCACTTTTCATTGCCTATCACAATAGTTAAGACATAAAGAAATTCGAAAAAGTACAGAAATTTCACCACATAAATTTATTTTACTAGCAAGTTTATAATACAGTCGGACCTCTATTTAACGAAGTCGCTAAATCCCGAAAAAAAGTTCGTTATATGGAAAATTCGTTAAATAGAGATTCACCTTTTAAAATACTTTAAACTACACAAAACAGATTTTAAATTCATAAACACTAAATATTATTAAAAAAGTAATTAATAACACCTTTATTTTGTAAATTAATATATTTGTTTTATATATTTTACTCATCAAAAGGAAATCTCCAAGGAAAACAAGAATAATAAAAATATTGTCCGGGAATACACTGTATTTTGAATTAAAAAATAATTTTATATTAAAATTAATGAATTTTAGCATTTCATCATACGAAGGTTTGTTGATTTCTGCATCATGATCATTTCCATCTTCATCATATTTGTCTTCATCGCAATTCATTGCTGTTTTGTTTTTATTTTTCACACTGTCCACTTCAAAACTGCCTCATCCACATCTTCATAGACACATGCTTTTAAACGTTTTGAACAAGAATTCGATTAATCATAATTTTGTATCTTACCACGATTTTTTTATTATGGTTGATAAGCTGTTTGGAGGAATACCAAATTTTAAAGCAATATCCTATTTTTTCACGCCTTTATCCAACTCATGAAGAATTAAATTTTTTTTCTTTGATGCTCAAGCACTTTCGCTTTGACATTTTTCAGCTTCAAGGTCATTGATCAACATAAAATGTGTTAAAAGAAAGAATAAGTTTGAAATTTTTAGAAATATTTTGAGGAATAGGGAGAAAAAAATATTGGATCACAAGAAAAAGTTCGTTAAATAGAGAATGCACTTCGCTATTTGGAGGTTATTTTACGAAGAAATTCGCAAAATGTTCTTGGTTCCAAGAAAAAGTTCGCAACATAGAGAAATTCGCAAAATAGAGGTTCGTTAAATAGAGGTCCGACTGTAATTATTTGATACTGCTGTACCTATCATTATATTCCTGCTCCTTCTTCCAAAGTACTAGCCTAGTACAGAAAAAATTCGGCAGACGGCGCGTACTAAATGGCAGGAAAGGATGTGAAGCCTTTACTTGGAGGAGTCCAACAGCGTTTATTTTCTTAGTAATAAGGATGAGAGAAACCTACCGGTTTTAATCAAAAACCGGTTTTTTCGGTTATTTTTTTGTCCCGGTCATAACCGGTTATTTTTTAAAAATCCAATAACCGGGAATGAACAATATTAATAAAAAATTTTGTCTACAAACGTTTTTTCTTAAAAAAAAACAACTGAAAACCGGTTATTTTGAGCGGTTTTAACTGCAAGGTTAAACCGGAGTTGAAAAAAACCCGAATAACCGAAACCCGGTTATTTTCGCAATAACCGCTATCCCTACTTTGTAAGAACGATCTTCTAAATTCTTCTGTGCAGACTGGAACTTCGAACAGCAACAGATCATTGATCCTATCTTACGTGGTATTTTTAATTTTTTATGTCGAAGATGTCATCCTGTACTCATTTTAGAAACTCAAAAATCGCTTACCGAGCACTGAAATAAATAATATGATAAGTTTTACTTTCATGTGTTTCAGTTAGGGCTTTGGTTGGACATTGACACCCCTCTGTTGGTTGCGTGTGAGGTCAAATCTTTATTTTAAATTTAAGTTACTGGTATTTTTGAAGAAGCGACCAATTATCTCACACATGCGAGATATTTGGGCGCATTTATTTCATAAATGACCAAATCAAAAATATTATTTTTAGAATAACTGTTTTCACAATATATTATAGAAAAAACCAGCGGGAGTGGTCTCGACTAAACTTTTTCGTATACTTTCCCAAAAAAGGTGCTGCTTCCCCTTCCCCCGCGTGGATACAAAAAATTCGAACCTACTGTAACCCAGAATCCAATGGCTATCAGAAGGTTTGTCATTGAAGATTATAGTAATTGTAAAATATTTAGGTAAAGAATCAAATTCAAAGAGATGCGTACCGATTGCAACTAGCACCACTTCCACTCTTGCCGGCTCAAAGACAAAGTGACGTAATCCTTCCGCCAGCACAGAGATTGCTACCAGTACGCATGCGTATGGAGAATCGGATTAGAAAAATTATTTATGCAATTCGAACGCCGTTTTTTTAACCTATTGAGACGAAATTTGGGCACCGATCTATAATTAATGTTAGCAACCGTCGTCATAACAATTTTTATTTATCGAAGCCAAAGGGCTTATAAGATATAATTTTTACAAGTATGCGATTATACAGTCCGACAGACCGTCAATCCTTCGACGGATTTGGTCCAAAATTTGATACGGACCTATATTCATGATGATAAAACTGTGTACGAAATTTTATCAATATAGCTATTCCAGTTTTTGAGTTATAGTTTTCACGTGAACGCGGGGAGACGAGACAACTTCTCGTTGACGGATTTTGTCTAAAATTTGATAGAGACATACAAATTATGTGTAAAGATCACATTCCAAATTTCATCCCCGTAGTTCTAATAGTTTTCGAGTTATCGTATTCACAGACAGACTGACATGATTCCAAAATTGTGTTTTTCGGACTCAGGGAGGTCTAAAACGTGGAGATTCATCAAAATCTCGAGTTCGAATTTTTTGACGATTACAATACTTTCTCTTTGTATACTTCGTATACGAGAACGCAAAAAAGAAATCCATCACTCCATTCCATTTTCGCAAATTTCATTATTGCATTCAAAGTAACTTGGTTTTTTAATGAATCATAATCGATTCAAGTTTGGATCACGAACACACTAAGGTAAAACTCTCTATAGCGATTCCGAAATTTATTAAATTGTTGTCTCCTAAATGTAGTACAACCAGTGGTGTAGTCGCAAAATAAGCAGTGTCGGAACGCTCTAACCTGGGTGACAAAAACCTGCGCTGTTTTAAGGACGTTTTCACAACTTTTTCTTACTTATTTCTCGTAAAAAAAAACAGTGCCGGAACGGCGTTCCGCCTCCACTACACCCCTGAGTACAACTAAATAAAATTGCTAGAAGAAACTCAAGATCTCAAAACTGTTGTCAAATCTCTTATTGCAGTACTATGTTTCTCAGGTTACAGACAATAATATAGGGGAAAGTGGGGTAAAACCGGGCGGCTAAGGTTCGAAGGGCTGGGAGCTAAAATATTCGACAGAGAGCTTGGCGAATATTATTAAAATATTCATTGTTTATCGGAGTGCAATATATCTTTCCAGAAAAGTCACAGTTTCGTTACTTTTTTCCATCAATGATTTATATATATATATATATATATATATATATAACGTATTCGCTGTTGTAGTCGTTAAATAACAAAACAGGCCGAATTATATACTAATTTTCATTTTATTATGGGAGAGAGACAGAATGTACGTACATCTTGGTATAAGGTTTCAAGCCAAAAGTGAACAGAAGATCCCTGCTTTTTCTCAGGTAGGGATTTAACATAGACATGTGATAAATGTGAAGGGAATAATAGCTATTTTTAGTATATTACGTAAGTGTTTTAGGGAAAATGCATGGCGGCAATAAGTCGCTGATTTCGCTATTTGTGTGCGATTGGAAACGATTAAAATATTCTTTTAGTAATAAATATGTCAAAACGCGAGATTTAATAAACCTCCAGAGCGGGAAATAAAACGAAACTGGAGTTTGAGAAAAGTGATTTTGGAATAGATTAAGACTTTAAAATATATATTAGAATTTGAAATAAAATTAAGTGAGATTATTACATATATATAGATAAAATCAAACTACTCGGTTTTACCCCACTAGTGGGTAAAACCGGGTACACACATTAACGTTATGGGAAATTAGGAAAACTCGATTTTCAGAGGAAAAATTGCAATTGCTTTTAGTTTATATGGCAATTTAAGAATATCTGTTACAAAATTTACATGTAAAACAGTTGTCTTCTTCCTCCGCGTCACTGCAGCTTTCGGGAGCACAGCTAAGACAGTCTTTACATTATATAAACCATTCTTCTTTACTTAAATTAAAAAATTCATCATTAAAATATTAACAATCAACGTCTGATGTGTTTTTATCGTCTTCATCGGAGGAATCAACAATACTGACTGTCCCAGTCTTACGCCACTTGGAGTACCCGGTTTTACCCCGAGTGCAGAGGTCATAGAAAACGAAATAGAACAGCGCAATTATTGGAGTAAATCCTTATGGTTTAATAGGGTATAAATCCTTAGTAAGCGTATAATAAGCTGGACCAAAAATGGTTTTAAAAGTATAATGATTTTTAAGTAAGGATAGCTCAAAATCAAACGGACATTAGAGAGCTGACGTCTTAAAACAAATAAAGCTTCATAGAAGCAGTGAATTCAACAGCTGCAAAACACGCCACTATGACTGTTCCATTTTCTTGACTAGTAGAGTGAAATTCAGTATCTGTCCGCTAGAAAGAAGAACTAATATTGCCAGAATCAACTCTCCCCTACCTTGTTACCTACGATTGAGATGCGCATTTACAATGATCAGTTTGGCCATCTTTACGCACACACCTTATACCAATCATAAAAGCTAGATAAAACGTACACATATTCCACAAGGGTTGTAATACAAAACCAGGTAGACCAAAAAATTCTGGGGATATCTTTGCAGAATGCTAAAAACTAACAGCACAGGTCTGTACTGGCAGCTATGGTGATATAAACTTAATAATGCACAGTGCGAAAGCCTTGTTCCCACGATCATCTACAAGCCTTTGATGCCCGAATATTTATTGACATTTCACACGAAAATTCATACCATCCGGAGCACTAACGAGTCTTTACGTTCCAAAGCCGCCAAGTATGACAAACTTCAGACCAGACTCGCCAAGCCACACGCCATGGGTTCGGGCCTTAAGTGACATCTTTCAGTGAATATCAGTAGCTGTCCTATTCATCAGCAAAGGGCCATCAACGCAATTACAGACAACCACATGCGTGATTACAAAACCTGTCGTATAATAGTGTTAATACAGCGTATCAACTATTATATTAAGGGGACACATTACCTTCGCAACAATTTTTATTATTTGAAGTATTATTAAAAAAATTTTAATTGTATTGAGACTTAACAATCATAAAAAGCCATCTAGAAGAGAAAAAATCTATTTTGATCTGCTTGTTTAATTGAAATTTAATTTTTTTAAAAAACCCTACTACTTTTTCAAATATGAATATTTTTGCTTCAAATTATATTTGTAGATTCAATGAAATATATAATACACATAACTGAGCATGAATTTTAAGGTGTATCTAATATTCGCTTAAATATAGATATTTCACTGAATTATATGGTGAAAAATGAGGAAATTTAGCAGTACCTCCTTTTATATCTTGCATATAAAGAAAAATCTAAGCAACTGAATTCTTATTGCATACACAGTTTTATCATATAATTAAAGAAAAACGTGTACAAAAAATTTGAAAGCTCTATCTTAAAAAGGAAAAAAAAGCCTTAGCATTTTGAAAACATGAATGTGCAGAAAAGTCCGACATGGAGAAAAAGCCATTTAAAGTTGTCATTTGCACATGAGGTTCATTAGTCATCGTAAATAAAAATCTAAATAACTTCCGAAATATTAAACGTGAAAATTTGAAGTTTTGATACAATGAGTAGAACGGTAAGAGCAACGAAATAAGCCATTAAAATGAAAATTATTATTTTGGCCATTTTTTGGGTAATGTGCCCCCCCTTAAGATTGGAGGTCATTATAACTTTAAGCACCGCCTTGTGCTGTGGATTTTTGATGTTTCATAGAGCTAGTTTCGGAACTTTTTGATATACTTACTTATTTTTTTCATGCAGCCAATGTTCCTTTCGAAGTCAAATGAATTCGAACTAAAACTTATAACCCCTTCAGGTCTTTTAACGAGTGAGACTCATGAGATTATGACGAGCCAGGCAATTTTTTTTAGTTCAAAATTATGATTTCGAGTTAAATCCGTCAAAGCACGGCAAGGGGTTAAAGAATTAAATTTACCTAGATCATGATTCAAAAATTTTTACGCTTGTGACAGGTGAAATTCTGGACTGAATTTGTCTGAGTTTTTGAACCGCGGCCAGCATTACTTATACTAAGATATATGCAAAATAATAAAAAAAAATTCAACAAAATGGTTTATTTAAATAACTATTTATAACCATCAAATAAAAAAGTCATTGTAAATGAATGAAAAAATTTACAATAATCAAAAGTAAATACGCACTTCCGACCCAGTTCATTAATTAAAACTATTTAATAATATACTACGCATTAAACATGTCATAAATTATTAAATTTAGTTACTAATTAAACTGTTGGAATTTAAACTCGACAGGTTTTAAAAAGTCACAAATTATGAAAAAGAAAGATGCATGATTCAGAGACAGAAAAATATTGATAACTTTATAAACAAATATTTTATACATAATGGTCTACAGGATCTTCTCATAGTAATGTAATTCTCATAAATGCACTTGAATTCGTTGTTCAGAGCATGTATACTTTTCACATTTTAAAAAATGAACAAATCTTCACAGTATTATGAAGGTTTAAAATGCCAAATTAAAACTTGGAAGCAAATGATTTGTTAAAATATGGTTCCAACATGTCATTCCACATTTTGAAGTTATATCAAGGTTGTTAACAAATCACAAAAATAACATTCTGTCGATTTTGCGATTTTTAGGAAAATTTTTTACAAAATTTCAAACTTTGAACCTTGATTGACTAGAGAATTTAATAGCTTGCATATAATATTTGCATATTTTCTGTAGGGTATAAAGTTTTGAAACAGAATCAGAAATCAAAGACAAAAAGAATCCTCTTTTTGAAAATCATCATATGCTACATTTAAACGACTTGGGATGATCCAAACTTCTTTTCCTTGTTCTCTGGTTTTTCAAATCTTAGACGAAAATCCTATTTCAGCTACATAAAAATTGAAGTTTCCATGTAATTTAGAATTCTCTAAAGCAAATGGTCCTCTACTCGATTACCAGTTAAAATGATTTTTGCCAGAACGTCGCTTGTTTCATGTCTGGTAAGTCATTCACAAACCATGGCGTTTCATTCCGAGTATGGCATATATTTACTTACGTTGACACTTCTGACACGTCGGCTTAGTTTAGTTATGTTAATGTCCCGCTTTTAAATAACTCGAGAGCTATTTTGGAGCGAACCTCGTAATTTTGAACCGCAGTCAGATGACCAGGATGACACCCGAGCTGACATCCCCTCTCGAAACTTCCGCACCACACCAGCTGGAGGACTCTTGCTCCCTATGTATGATTTAACGTGCATCAGACTCAATACACAGCGGATTTTCAGTGGAATCTGATTTCGAACCTGGACCCCTCTGTTCCTAAAGCTGATGATACCTTACCAATACACGGCGGATTTTCAGTGGAATCCGATTTCGAACCTGGAACCTTCTGGTCCTAAAGCTGATACCTTACCAATACACGGTGGATTTTCAGTGGAATCTGATTTCGAACCTAG